>CAJVPT010001976.1:0-19155 GCA_910592055.1 Acaulospora colombiana | reverse complement strand
ATAATTGCAGGAAACTTTTTTACTTTTATTTAAATCAGAATCCTTTATAAAATGGTTCCATACTTTACTTCTATAATTTATTTTATTGCTCGATAATACCTTCAAAAAACTACTTGTTGCAACATTACTAATATCGCTCAATTCATAGTTATCTAAATTGAAACTTCCATCATTTATTTCATTGGAATCATCGAAAGAACTGTCATATTCCATTTTATTTTGATATAAATAATACCAGTAATGTTGCAATGAGAAAAATATTGTAAAAAATATCACAAAATTTTAAAGAAACATGTAAATGTGTTAAAGGAATATAAAAAAAAAAACCAGGGGGGGGGTTTTTAATTAACTTAAAACTTGAAATCCGATCGGATACAAAATTTGAAATCTGTATCCGATTCGTATACAAATGGATCAAAAAATTTAAAATCTGATCCGATTCATTTGAATCAAATCTGTGGATCATTCGGATTCGAATAAAAATTGAGATTCCTATTTAGAGCTTCTATGTTTATGGTTTTCTAGGGAATTTTACTTATCTCAGTTTGGCCCTGAATTTTGAATAGCACAAATCCTCATCAAAGGTGATTGGCTAACTTAAAACACGTCAGTTTTTAGAACGTAAACAAGCCCCTATTGGTTACACTCATGTGTTACAATATATTTTTGATGATATAAGAAAAAAGTTTTAAAAAAAGTGTCACCTCCAATCATGTATGTTCAATCTTCAGGAAACAATTATGATACTAAAAGATAAGCAACAAGTAGGAACAAAAGATCTAACTTTTATCTTTCATTAAGTCTCTTAGGTGGTGAAAAGACTTTCTTGAACAAAAGTTGAGATTTTCAAGCTTCTATCCTGATTAGGCAAAGTTCTTGAAAAGATTTTTTTATCCTGATTAGGCAAACTCTTTTGTAATATAGTGCTAGCCTTATTAGCAATAAGCGAATTCATACATTGACAAAAAAATAAGTTTCTCAAATATTTTTCTTGAAATCACTTTCAGGAATGACTAAGTTTCTTAAATGTTATGAAGCTTAAAGAATATCTTAATCAGGCAAATCTCTTTCAAGAGAAAACTGAAATAGAGCAAAAACCTTTTGGAGGGCTTTGAATTTTATTCCCTCTTCCTCTTTTTTCAGTGTTGACTTTAGTAATTCATTATTTTTTGGGATAATCAATAGTGACAAACTATTGGCAATGATCTTGGTTGACTTAGAAACACTACTGCCAAGCTACTATAAGAATGAAATATTGTCTCCTAAATTTAATTTAGAGTACCTAATTTAGACTTAATTTTGTTTAGCCTGAACTAGCTTAGTGGACTTCTCATATTTTTTAAGTAGTGTGATCCTTTAACTAATAATATATAATGACAAGTTAGTTATTTTGTAAAAGTCTGTAAAATATTTAGGTACAGTATTTCTCAATATCTCAATAAAGATATACTATTGTGACATAATTATGAATTAAAAAAAAAAAGGAACAAAGTACCAATCAACTTTTTTTATTACCAATGATATTATAAAAATATATGAGATAACTAATAAGTACTTATTTATATTAAACTATTAATGTATTTTATATCTATTAATCATATTTTGTAATAGATTGTGTCACTTAAAATTTAAAATCAAACTGAAATAGATAAAATTTTCCAGAAAATCAAAAAATTTAAATGTCTCTAAAAGAAAAAAAACAATAAACGGATATTTTAAAAATATGATTTGATATTTATCACTTTTCATTACATAAAATCTCTATAAATATATTTCAATATAAAAGGTTTTAAGTGTTACAATACTAGTTCTTTTTCCTTGTAAAACTTTTTTGCTATAGATAAAGAAGATGTTTCTTGACTTTTCTAAGTTATAAGAAATCAATATTTTGTTTAAAAATGAATGTAAATAAGAAAAAGAATTTAAAAATATCTCTTAAATTAAAACTTCAAGTTGATTTAAGAATAATCTTAAGATTTTATTAACAAAGAAATAAAAAATTTCTTGCAAATTTCATTTTTGTGAGTGGGCTGAGAATTAATGAAAAGAACTTTTTTTAGTTTTTTTTATTATGAAATTATTGTAAATTCAAAAAATATATAATTATACTAGATATATTTAATATTTTTAAATAATTTAAAAAAATAAATTTTTTATTTATTTATTTGAAAATATTAAATACTGTATATATTGTTATAAACTTTTATATTGTCAATTAATATAATTAAAATAAATCTTTACAAACCTAGATTAGACAAAACTCTAAAACATTACGTAATGCTATATCTAGAATTGATATGGAAGATCCATACTATAATGAGCCGTGTCGTACTCGTTAGGTTGTAGCTTATAAATATGTGTCCTAGACATTGTCTATCCGGATTTAATATTAAATCAACTGTTTGAGAATGAATTCGCGAGACGTGAAGCTTGCGTTTGTATACTTCCAAGCACTTATCGTGTCGTCTGTCTGTGGTACTTTATATCTTTTTTCGACGTATGGCACTACACTGGCGGATCGATTGGGTTTCAATTTGGTGCAAATAAATATAATTAGTGGTGCGATGATTAATGGATTCTATCTGAGCGGCCCGCTCAATGGATATCTTGTTGATAATTATGGATCCAGAAAGTATTGAATGTGCTTGTAAAATTACAAATAAATTATTTATCGGATAAATTACTAAATAATACCGCATGTCATTTTTTTATTTAGGGCTTGTTTCTTTTCATCATTTATCATTTTTATTGGATATTTCTGCCTAGCGATGACATATGGGGGAGTCTTTGAATCACGATCGTTTATTTTATGCTCGTTGTATCTTCTCTTGGTCGGAGCTGCATCATCGTTAGGTAATCAATGGTTAGTATGATACAATTTAAGCCATAATATATTAACTTAATTTACTGCGTGTAGGTATGAATTCAGTTCTTGGGATAATTGTAAGTCGATCTACCAAAGTTTTTTATTTTCATCCATTTACTCGCCTATCCATTAAATCTATTCTGTCTACTTAAAGGCTAGTAATCACGTATCGAATCTCGGAATCGCTTTCAGCTTCCCAATGGCACTACTCGGTTCTTCCGCTTTTATATTCGCTCAAATCAATAATATGATTTTCAAGGATACATATTATTTCCTAATCTTCCTCGCAATAGCAACTAGTTCATCTATGTTTGTCGGAGGTTTGTTTTTGGTAAAAGTTCCTCGTGACGATGAAGAATTGATTGTTTTTACTGAGGGATTTGATCAGGTTCCCGAAAATCTATCGGGTCCAAGGTTTTCGAATGATGTAAGAACAAATCAAATAGAGGAAGCACCTTTGATACCTAAAAAACGTCCTCCGAAGGAGCCTGATGTTGGCGGTTGGGGGTTATTTAAGGATAGAGATGCACTCCTCTTTATCATCACCATGGCTCTACTTGCCGGAACGGCATTGATGTATATCAACAACGTTGGAGATGTCATCAAACATTTATATTACAATTCTCATAGTCCAGACTCAAATGCTCCGGGTGATTTATTGGGGGAAGAATATCAGAGTAGAATGAAGCAAGAAATACAAGAACTACAAAATCTGCACGTTTCTTTATTTTCGATAAGCTCTTGTCTAAGCCGAATCTTCTCGGGGTTTGGTTCTGATATCGCCAAAAATTTGTACAACATTAAACGAATATTTTTTGTTATTTTATCCGGAACACTTTTCTTCTTCGGCCATTTTCTTGCTGGCTTTATGGTAAAATCTCTTGGCATGCTGTGTCTAGTGACAATTTCGATAGGATTAGGATTAGGTACGTTAGCTCCTATCGCACCGACAATAACAAGAGAATGGTTTGGACTGCGCAGATTCTGTGCCAATTGGTAATAACTTGGTTAAGTTTTGAAAAAGTACACTGCGCATTATAAACTACAATACTAACATTATCTCGGTTAGGGGAATAATTGGTGCTGTAAGTATTTCTTCATATACCTTGATCCACGTATGCTCAATTTATTCAACATTCCTTTTGCGCAAATAGTTTTTTGCTTTCGGAGGTCAACTGTTTAACTTTATTTTCGGCTATAACGATGAACTCCATCGAGATAATTGTTTAGGAAGCGAATGTTTTAAAAATACATTTTATATCAGCACGTCAGGAGTTTTACTAGGCCTATGCACTGCCATATTACTATCACGGAGAAGAATCGGACAAGATAACTGATAAGGGGGGGGTGAGGCGTTACACTTTCAAATTGATTCTAATTCGTATCAGGTGTATACTGAAAATTCTCTATCCAATTTTTTTTTTTCTTTCTTTCTTTCTTTCTTTCTTTCTTTCTTTCTTCTTTTTCCTGTGATATTATTTTAGTTTCCTAGACAAAAACAAATTGTTTTTAAATATCAAATTTCCGGATATTTTTGTAATACTAAAGGCCATACGATACAACACCATAAACTAAAAAACAAAAGCCTCAATAGGAAAAGGATGTGCCAATTATAAATATAAATTTTTCTTCCTAACCGCAGCGAAAAAGGGGGGAGGGTAGCAAAAACAACGCAACCACCCAACACACACACACAAAAAAAAAAAAAACAAAAGGTTGGTCGAGTTTTTACTTTAGAACGCGTCTGGCATACATTTTGCCCAGACCACGCTGTTTATCAGATTTTTTCAGGCTCTCTTTTTTTGAACGATTTTTAAATACAACCTTGTTTTGATCCTTTTCGCATTTTGTCTTTTTACCATTTGTTCTATCTTGCCGGTTTTCTTTCTTTCTTTTGCGGGTTACTTACGTCATGTTCTAGCCCGTCCTGTATCTTCTTTTTCGCGGGACGCGACTATGATATACGCGTACCGGGGCGCCGATCCAGTGCCCGTGCGAGCCCATAATCAATTTCAGGTATTAAAATAATTTTTTTTTTTTAAAAAAAGAAAGCTGCCGATTTGTAGTCGAATCAACTTATTATAACCAGTCGGCACTATCCTTACAAAAATTATTTTTATATTGTACTATACGAAAATATCGAAAAAATACAGTATATAAAAAACGAAAACATGGCTAATCATATCCAGTATTTAAAATAAATTTACACAAGAATTTTAAAAAATGCTATGTATCTCACTTACAGTATATTATTGTTAGCTAAAATCAACAATTTTACATTGTTGGCAGTCAATTTCGTAAGTCGCGCGACACGTACGTGATACGTGCACGCGGAAACGCGGCTTTGTGATGTTGCAGACTGTCCAGGATAGTCACAAAAATGAGTAAAAGGAGGTAGTGAAGAAACGAAGTGACATTTTTTAACATATTGATTATAATTGGAATTAAATGTACTAATAAACTTCAATAAATACAGTAAATTGCCGCACAACCCACGCCCTTTATGGTAGACCGCCACATTGTTTTTACTAGTGGTTTTCTTTTCTTTTTTTTACTAATGATTTTCTTTTCCTTTTCTTTTTTTTTTTACTATTTGATTCGCTTTTCTGGTTCAGACTCTATGCGGCAATTCACGGTAGACACAGCAAAGGCTATTTATCATTTAAAAGTAAATTCAACATAATCTCCCTGCCTTTATTATTATTTATACTGTATTTATTTGTAATAGTGCGAGTTAATATTTCGCAAACAATCGGAATTAATGACTTTCTTTCGTGAATCGATATAACTGGTACAGACGAGGTTGCAGGTAGGTTTATGCAATTGAAATATTTCGGATCATTCAATGACCTCACAACCCCATAAATACGCGTCTTCTATTGATTAGTTGTAACAATGCAATTGAGATGTGATGGACTCGCCGTGCCGTACACCATTTTTAACAGAACGTTTGTCTTGGACACTCGTGATATTATGATTAAATGCGTACTTTCGGTTCGAATTGCAGTCCAGGCTTACATAGAAACGAGATCAAATTTGGTTTTTAAATCCCCCCCAAACAATTAAGAATAGCCTGAGACCGTTCAAGGAAAGATTTGAAGATTTGTATTAAAAATGCAAAAAACGAATAATTTTTATTTGTGCAAGAATAATACATAAAAGCCCGTGCCTATCTTAACCGTAGTAGATTTGCTCGTCTTGTTTCGGAAAAAGATCAAATTGTTCCTTTTTTTTTTTTTTTTTTTTTTTTTTTTTACTAACGATGAGATTAAAAAATAACTATTGTACACCCCAAAATAAATAACTTCTATTAAAGAAAAAAAAAAAATGTAACATTTAATAAACAAGGCTAGTTTATATGTACAAGGAGTACATGCAATTGAAAAAAAAATGTGATTTGTTATTGAAATGCAAAGCAGAGAATGATCTACACTATCGTGACATTTGTATCATTTTGTTGATGTACTGTTTCTTCTTTGATGAGTTTGGTATCACCCGTTCTGGTGTTGATGGCAACGAGTCTGTCGACGTGATAGTATGCCAATTCACCCAATTCACTTTCATCAAGACCCCTGAGTTCGGCTTCTGGATCGGCACGAAGGGAAAGCCCTGGAATCTTGTCCATGATAAGAAGGATGATTATTGTGACGACGAATGAGTATGCCAATCCGGCTGCCGAATCGGCAAGTTGGTAACCAATTTGCTTCCAGTTACCATCTATCCAACCTCCAGGAATAGATGAACCATCAGCTGCAACAATTGATTGTTGCGCGAAGATACCGGTAAGAATGTTACCAACGAGACCACCCATACCGTGAACGGCGAACACATCCAAGGCGTCATCGTAGTCAAAGATATGCTTAAGTTTGACGGCAGCATTACAGCATATGGAACCGACAATTCCGAAAACTACAGCGGCGGGTGCACCGACAAAACCTGAGGCAGGAGTGATGGCCACTAAACCAACCACAGCTCCGGAACAGAAACCGAGGGTAGACATTTTTCTTTCCAGTCTGTAGTCAAGAATAACCCAGGTAAGTCCACCAACGGATGCGGCCAAGTTGGTTACGACACAGGCCAAGGCCGCACGGCTGTTGGCTGCTACTTCAGAACCGCCGTTGAAACCAAACCAACCGAACCAGAGGAAAGCAGTGCCGAGAACAGTGTTGGCAACGTTGTGGGGCTTGAATTCATCAGTTCCATGACCATGACGTTTTCCGACAACAAGACAGTAGGCAAGAGCAGCGGCACCAGACGAGATATGGACTGGGGTACCGCCAGCGAAATCAAGACCTCCTAATTTATTCGACCATCCGTTAGTATTCCACGCCCAACAGGCAATTGGGTCATAGACGATGGTTGACCAGATGAAGATGAAGACGGTGGCCGGTAGGACACGACCGCGTTCTGCAGCGGATCCAATCGCCAAAGCTGGAGTTATGGCGGCGAACATACATTGGAAGATAGCGTAGACGACAATAGGAACATCGGAGGTGCCGATTGGTGGAACGGCTGCATTGCAGGAAGTACTGTTGACACCTCGGAAGAAAGCGTAATCCAAGTTACCGATGAATCCGTTAGATGATGGACCAAATGTTAGACTGAACCCCCATAACCACCACTAAATCACGAAGATAACGAAATGAGATCTCACGCAAGGGTTTGTGTAAGGCAACATCATCGAAAAAGAAATGAGAAAGAAATTAACCTGAAATGACACGACAGCGACTGATAGGACGCTAAGCATGATGAGAGATAAGGCATTTTTGCTTCTGGCCATGCCGCTGTAGAAATAGCCGACACCGGGGACCATAAGCCATACCAAGGCTGTTGATGCTAGGGTCCACGCGGTATCACCATTTGATGTTGGAGGGGCCGCGGCCCAAGGCGTTGAATTTGTTGACATGATCAGGCTATGGGGAAATCAAACAAAGTCGGTTGGTTAGTTTGCCTGTTGGCGAGAACACAACGGGAATTCTTCGACTTTTGAATCTAAGGAAGAAGATACCTTTGTGAAGCGAAGAGACTATTAAGGAAGGAGGGGGAAAGGGAAATTTTTCGGCTTTTTTACGTAGAAGAGGTCTTTATTCTGCGATTAGGGATCGATTAAATAGATCGTATTCCACGAATTCTACTAACGTGGTGCGAATACAGAAGAAAATTTTAAGTGGGCGAAAAAAGGGGAATTTATATACAAAAATCGAATCTCAAAAAAAAAATAAAAATCATCAGTAAGGCAGTAAAGTAAACATTGTACACACTGTATATTTCCAAGCGAACACAACCTACACGAGATTAGATAAACAAAAACACAATAATAATAATAATAAATAATAATAAATAATAATAATAATAATTTACTTTACTTGAAATTGAGTTGCATGAGTGGATAAATGATTTGGAATTTCAATTGACCAATGTTCTGTGCAACACATAAAAAAAAATTTTTTTTTTTTTTTTTTTTTTTTTTTTATTATTCTTTTTATTCGCATTTAGAGTACAGGGATCATTAAAAAAGAATTAACGATGAATATGACCAACATCTTTAATATCTTTCTTTAGTAATTATTAATAAAAAAAAAAAAAAAAGTATTGTGATCAAAATTATATGTTGCTGATGGCGTGGACACGATAGAGTTATATTATCAGGTTTTCTATTTTTGTAAAGCCAATGCACCAGTTCGAGATAGCGCGCCGCCGTCGAATGCTTTCCGCCCCATCGATAAATTGATTATAGAAGTATGGCAAGATTTTTTTGGTCTCCCGACTTTTGGCCGTAACTTGCAAACGAATTATTTTTTTCCGTTTTTCCGTCAGCACAATTAATTCATTCAATGAATGGTGTGAGTCAAAGGTTGTTGAGATCTGGAGTTCAAAAATACCTGAGATAATTGATATGCCCGATTTGGTTCACGGTTGATAGGATAAAGATTTGACATTCGCCGTGCGCATCTGCGAAGTACAAAGGATGCCAAGAATAGATGGCTGTAAAAGTTGCGAGGTCTTCAAGATAGTATATTCACCGTTGCGCGAATGTATATGGTGAGTTATCATTTGGCCATCAACCTTCCACCCAATCAAGAAATAAAGGATCACGACATATGGTTCAACCAATATTCCTCGCACGAAACACGAATTAGATCGCCCGTGAGAAAAGGAAATATCGGAGACGGGAAAAGTTGATGTGACTGTATGTTGATTACAGGTAAAGCGTATTTTTTTTTTTTAAGGTATTATTGGAATTCTGCACCGTAAAACCATAATTAAAATCCCTGGAGCCAAACCATATTGACACTTCAGGACTTTGAATTAGAAAGACGATATTTCCTGTTAACAGCATAATTCGCGTGGACTCTGATGCACGGGGGTGTGTCATTCATGAAGACGAACAAGAAACAATATCTTAGCGCGTCAAAGGCAGAATTGGTTCCGCGTGATGCAATCTTCGTTACACGTCACACCGCCTTATTACATAAATGAAAAAAAAAACAACCAGATCTGCAGATTGGGCTACTGTTAATTACCTATCTTTCATGTGCCTCCGTTTGTTTCCGATAGACCTCAACCTGTTTATGTTTAAATGAAAAACTCGAATATTCCTTTTTTTGGCACGACGGTGATAATTGCAGAAACCACAAATAGCAAATCAAAGGGTGTACAATAAAGCGAGAAAAAAAAAAAAAGAATAATGGGCGCTTTGATAGCTGTTTGTAAAACGTTCTTATCTCCCGTCACAATGGAGACTCTGATTGGTTTGTGAAAAAAAAAAAAGAAAGAAAGAAAGAAAGAAAAGAAAAAATTTCATCATGCATACATATTGTTTAACGTTATATGTAAGAGAAGTCCACGCATACTATACAGTATATACTTCCGGTAGATAAACACATCTGAATAGAATAGAGGCATGTACTATTCTAAATGCGATTAGCCTCAAGGGTTAATTGAACGTCCCCCGAACAGGGACGTGAAATCAATAAACATGCACGGTAAGTGGTTAAGTTACCGATGGACATGCATTAGCAGGACTCTCATTGAACGAGAGGAAGTGAGAGGGAATGACGAAATAAATTTGACGGGTACAACATCTAGGTATCCGTCGAAATTAAAGATTAGACCCTCATGGTGGTACCCTCGTTTTCTTCAACAAAGAATCCTGAAGATTTACCACATCTCGTGCCCATGTGGACGGATGGATATTGTATGGTGCGTTCGAAATGATAAAAAAAAAAAAAAAAAAAATCGCTCGTGATAGGGGTGTCGAAACTCATTCGTGGTGTGAACGCACCAGAATGTTGTTACCATAGCGGTAATTCCGTCTTTCTGGAATCGGTAATTTTCTCTTGAACACAACAGATTGATGAAAACACACAACACGCGAGCAAGTATCAAACAGATAAGATCATGATTAATGCAGAGTTTATTAGCAATAACTCGTTGAAACATGAATTACATTAAAGTTAAAATCCGAATTTCTCTGAGACAAAGGAGATTTTTAATCATGAAGAAAGTTTCCCAATTGATCACAAATGTAAAATCGTGATGTCTATTTAGAGATCAACGACCAGAGTTGCAAACAACTTTCCACTTTTATCTGATCAAGATGAAACACGAGCATAGATACGAACGAATGAATACTTTAATCTTATCGATTCAAGGAAACAAATTCGCGATCCAAAAAAGTCCATCAATTATTATTGGCCTCGTTTACCGGCTCGACAGGTTTGTAAATTAACCATAAGAACTTCCAAATTAGCAAACTGATGATGCACACCGAATAAATATCATGCCGTAAAGGATGCGAGTAAATTAAACTCGTGTGAATAAATGCGCGTAAACATTAGGCTGGAACTTGGCCTGACGGTAAACCGTGGACCTTTTCGTACAATAAACTTTTCCAAATAAAGGAGTCAAATCCTTAAAAAGAAAAAGGGCTCACCTCGTAGACGGCAATCGAAGCGGAGAAGATTCTCCGAGTCAAATCATCTATCTGATGTTCTGTTGATGTCCACCTTCGGCGTCCTCCGCACCTTGATAAGAGAAAGCTGCTTATCAAAATAACGAGTTTGAAGAAAGGTACACAGCGTGTATATTTGAGCGTACATGAACACAATACAGTGCGTACGGTACATACACATACAGTACATGCCTGTACGTACATACTGTAAGTAAACCTTTTTTAACTTTATGCGCGAACAAGGATGTACGACATATCCGTGACATAACTGGAGTCGATCTTTCGCGATGTAGATAAGACAAGAAGCGTTGTCCTCTTTGATAAGATAAAATCTTGATGGTTTTAACTTTGGCACAACGTGGAATATTCGATAATCCCAGCTTCCAAAATAGAGTTTGTGAGAATAATTTCCACATTTACTCGTTTCCCAATGCTAAGAACGAAGGATCGATCGGCAAATTGGCTTGGGTTTGGCTTTAAAAAAAAAAAAAACAAAAAAAAAAAAAACCCCCACGTATGGTGGACTAATTTTGATTCTCTTTCATTTGTTCCTTGATCATGGATACTGTATATCGACTCTCGATCATAGACATCAGCCATATTTTGAAGATCCATGCATCATCAGGCAGAAACCATATACTTTCTCATTGAAAGAATAAACCAGCCGAAAAAACAAAGAACACGAGGAAAAAAAAAAAAAAAAGGAAAACGGAAAAAGGGTAAGCCCAAGATTCGGTGCGCGTCTCGATGTCAGGTGGTTGTTATCGATGAAACGTGCATCATCAGGTTTAAGGTTTCTTTCTATGAAAAAAGGAAATTTATTTCTTATCTTTATTTGAATTTGGAAATGATCGAGAGTAAACCAGTTTTTGCTGATAAGTGGGCATGGCCAGATGAGATCCATCACCTGACGCTTTATGACGCCAATCTCGAATTCAAAATCACGAAGCAGGTGGGCGCTTTCTCGATGGTTCAGACATCATCTCGCACCAAATTCTATCTCGTTCGACCACTGCAAGGGACAAACTCACTTGCATATAGCTTAATTTCCGAATTCCGAAAACGCCATTCACCACTTTTCCATCGATCTATGGTCTTTGTCTTCGCTGTGTTGACATTTACACCTGTATGCTTTGAGAATAGATCTCGCGATAAAAATTATTTCCAAGTCGGGGAAATTATCATGGCAAGTCAAGTCTGTGAAGACGGGATATTGTGCATTCTAAGATCTATGTTAACAGTTATTTTCTAGAAGGAAGTAATCTCGTCACAAAGTTTTATTCCATATTTAGTACATCCCTATTACACCATTCTCCCATTCTAATTTAAATAATACATATTTTACACGCGGACTCTACTTCTTATCGGTGTTGGCGTTGAATGACGCCCACATTGCATTTTTAACTGGCAGTGTGATACCGGTCACGTGATAGAAAATTCTACTGTTTGACATTGCGCCGTCGCCATCGCACATCTCCATCGCCATCCCCATGACCAACGCAACCTCATCGCCACGTAACGGAGATTGATAGTGGATTGCCGCCTAAATTGTAAGACAATGGTTTTTTCGCCCTTAGAAAAATGTGGATCCTTCATATGGTACATGATGCGACTAGTGAGCTTGAGCACGCAAAAAATAGGACATAACGCAGCGTTATCAAAACCTGTCACGAAATGCAATGACGGTGAGACAGGCGCCCCTTTCCACGGTTTTACGTAAAGGAATTTATATTATCTATCTGAGTTAGCACAAATTGCCACAAATGGAACAGGAAACTTTTCTTGGCCTTCCTATCTTATTTATTAAATACCATCAAAACATTTCTTGTTTACCCGTAAACAAAAAACAATTCCATATTAGGAATATAGAACTAGATAACATTCTTCGTGACATTGTATTACAACACATCATTTCTTAATGTTGAGCCATGTGGGTAATACGTAGATAATGCGCGCATCACGTTACAATGGAACGGAAAGAGATGATCAGTCGAATGTTAATTAGCACTACCATGAATGTAAAATGTCGCGATGTTTAATGATAAGGGAATTTTCAAAGAACGGAAAAGGATCTTCGAGGAATTGCGAGAGCATTCGTTTCATGATAAATTAATCGCACGGTCGCGCGACATTTGAATTTTTCCGCGCGCACCACGTACCTCCCTTGCCGTTGCTATTGTTACCTTGGTTTTCACTAATGTTATTATTGTTATTATTTAATGCATAAAAATCTACATCGTGCCTTGGGAGCGCGGTGAAACATCAGTGAATAAGTGCACATCTCAGGGATCCGGGTAAAATGAGCAGAAAGTTTATTGTTCCATGAGAAGAAACAAATGATATTTGTCGTTTTGTGAAGCGAGAAATTGGAATTTCTATTTACAAACAAGCACCCGATGGTAAAACAAATAATCAATTATTGATGATTTATTACGCGCGTTATACGACGAGAGATAAGATAATGGATGATCTGGCTTGAGGATGCATCTCAAATTAAACACATGCACATGGAGCAAGAAACATTACTGTAAATTCGAAGGACTAATAGATCCTATACGCGCGAAACTGCATGATTGTTTTTACTTGATGTATTATTATGTGTTAGGAAAGTATCACCGAAGTTGGTGCGTTCTATTTTGTTTTACCATGTTACAGTATGCTTCGTGACCTTGGCAATTTTACCGCTCTCTATCGGTTACATTAAGATAAATGATTTTTTATTTGTCATAACAAAGAATATTTTAAAACACGTGTGCACGTAAAAATTTTCTTGGTGCATATTTGTTACGTGCTCGCACCGCAATAATTAAAACATTATTTCGAGCATTTCACCAATGGTGTCGTCATATAATTGGTTCGATCCCGAGAAAAACTCTTGTGTTTAATACAAATGACATTGTATTCTGTGTGTTCATTTTCAAAAAAAAGAAAAAAAAAAAATGGAGTTGTTTTTTCGATGTAATCTTTGCAAACAAGTTTGGCAATCTTTTTCATTGAAAATCTCGCGAAAGTTCAAAAAAACTTGTTGGCGGTGAGATGAAGAATTCCGCTTTTTTTTTTTTTTTTTTAGTTTTTTCAGAAGCGTTTTTTTCATTTATTTCATTTTTGTTTTTAATTTAATTTAAAAAAAATTTTTATTTTTTTTTTTTTCATCATAGATATTGATGATAACATTGACCCCTTAACTGTGCGCAGTATCGATGCGGCATTTAAAAGGTGTCAAAGTTTAAATTTTTAATTCTCTATCGGCCAAATGGAATTGGACTGGTTGACAATTTGTAATTAATGCAATCCGAAAAAAAAAGAATTCTGTATGTTTGCCTATAACAGATGCACTCCGGTTTTTACACTTCTATTTTTTTTTCTCAGATGTGGTACAATGTGATGTACGGGGCGCGCGCGTTTTCTAAATGGTGGCTGCGGTGCATCTTGTTTCCGTGATCGTTGAGGCGATAACTTTAATTGACTCAAAAGAACAAAAAGGAAAAAAACAATTTTATCAGATCTTCACAATTCGAGCGCTACCGTTTGTGGAGTAGGCAAATATTCATACGATGTTGTTTGTAAAAAAAAAAAAAAAAAAAACAAAGCAAGCCTGGATGTTTTGGTCTCTATCATTTTCACATGCGATATAGGAGGTGAAATCTGTTGCGTTCTACACAAAACCGGATGCATAACTGGAAAAGATAAAATAATGGGTTTCGTGTGTACATAATTAGAAATAAGTACCGAGCGCACCAAAAGAACGATCGATAAAAATCATAATAAAATAAAATAATACAGGAATAATAGTAATGATAATAACAAATGCATGGTTCAGCTTTTTTAAAAAAAAAAAATGCATTGTTATGCTTGTTTTATTAAAATCCTTAAACCGCCATTATATTTGGAAATACAACAAACAAATGGAGAAGTATACTGTATTATTAATAATGAAAAAAAAATTTTATTTTATGCGCATGTTGTTTAACCCTGCTCTTTAAAAAAAAACAGTTCGTGTTTTTCGAGAATACCAATTTATGAGATTGCATCACATACTGTACAGTACGTCACCGGTCACTCTCACGTAAAATCCATCATTTAAGTATTTTCTTCCGCGCAGTTGATGCAAGGCACTACACATACAACCTATTTCAAACTGATTTGACAAAATTCGGCGAGAACCCCGTCGATTCTAAGACAGCGTCGATTAACGTGTCGACATTCATTCGTCACTAGCTAGATAAAATTCTGTATAGAGTGTTAAATAAAATTCCTAGATTCGTTGGCTGTGAATTATTTATCAAATCAAAGAATCCCCAGTCTTATTATTGATCATGGATTAATTATCATCACATAACAAAAATCTATATTCATCAAGCATATTAGGGATGAAAAACGTAATCTTGAATTACGATCGTGCAAGACGTTTTTAGACCGCATAAAATAAAGTTTGGGATTGAGCGAAGCTTGATTACATAAGATCTCTATATGCATTGAATTGTACAAGTCCGAAATTTTGTTACGCAAAGCGGATTCTGGATCACAAAGTGCGGATTACTCATGACTTTAGACAAAACTTGGACTTGGATCATCATGACGAAATCAACAACTCACTCACAGTGTTTCACGTGAAAAGTATTGGAATATAATTTAAATGGTTCGAATGTATTATAGAATATCAAATGGCTGCAAGTTCAAGACAAGAACTGGAATTTAAATTATAATTGCAACAAATTATAATTACTATAAATAAATTGTATTTGGCTGTAACTTAAAATTCTTTAATAATAACAATACTATTTGTAAAAAATAATATATGCAATATTTATATGTAATATCAATTTCGAATATATTGGTTTATCTTATAAATAAAAATGAAAAATTCAAACAAAAAAAAGTTTTTTTTTTATGGTTTATAATAATATCATTATACTGTATATAGTAAAAGTAATCAATTATTATTATCTATTTATTGCATATATTAAATTTTTTATTTTTTATTTTTTGTTACTATTTCAATTAAATCAGTTAACAATATCAGATTTTGTTTTTAAGTAAAATAACAATTTATATTGAACTAATGATTAAATATTAAAAAAAATCTTGATAAAAATTTTTTTAATATTTTTAATTTAAAAGTTTCTTTTAATTTGTTAATTTATTATTATTATTATTATTTATTTTTAAATGGTATATTTGTAATTCAAATTATAGAATTATAATTATATAATTCAAAAATATTTATTTTTATTATTAAATATATATTTATTAAACATTTGATTATTATTTTTAAAGCAAACAAAAAATTTTTTCATTTTATAATTATTAGTTTAAAATTTATATAATATATTTATTTATTATACAAAAATTAAATTTCTATTTAACTTATATATTTTTATTTATATTTTTTTAAAATTCAAAATACAATTTTAAAAATAATTTATCATTGATTAATAGTTTAGATAAAAATTCTTTTGATTAATAACATTATTGTTTATAAATTATCACTATAAATTACTATATAAGATTCTATTGGAACTCAAAATCTAATAATTTTATTTCATTTGTTAAAATTTTCTTTAAACTTTTAACTTTTAAATTTTCTTCTTTCAATAATAATTTCTTTCTTGTTAAATATACAAATTCTAATCCAAAGAACTTAAAAATCTTTATATTTTTTCTTTATACTAGTTTTTTATATTTTTCAGATCTATTATTTTTAAAGTAAAACTATCTTTTCTAAAACTAATATAAAAACTTATAATATTTTAATTAATATTTAAAATCTATTTTACTAATCAAAAAATCTATTTATTTAGTTTATTTAATTCTTTTTTTATTATTTATAATTAGTCTAAATTTCTTTATTTTTCTATTTTACTTTTCTTTTTTACAAAAGCTTTCTAAAGTTTTTAAAAATTATATTGTATCTATTTTTTTATTTCGTAATTTTTTTAATTAACTTTTAAAGATCAAATATTCTAATAAATATTCTATTATTTTATCTTATTATTATATATAATATATTTTATTCGTTTATAAAAATCAGGTTTTCTTGTAACTAATTTATTTAAAATTGAAAATTTATCATTAATCAATTTAATAAAAAAAGTTTTTTTATTAAAATTTTTTTAAAAAATATACTTTATATACATTTGTTTTTTTATTTTCTTTCATATTAAATTTTATATATGAACTTGTTATTTCAAATTTAATAACTCTATTTTTTTTCTATTCTATTTTATTGTATTTACTAATAAACTATTATTTTATTATTTACTTTCTTAATGAACTGTTTTATTGAATTATTTAAGATTATATTTTATCACTTTATTTCTATAATGATTTTATGTAAGATAAGATTTTTTTACTCTATTATTAAAAGTTTTAAAACTTTTTTAAAAAAACTTCTTCTCTTTATTATGAGGGTTATTACATAGATCTTAATTTTATTAAGCTTTAGATTTTATATATATTTTTTAATTTAATTATTTATATTAATAGAGGCTTATTCTTCTTTTTTAATTATTTTTTATATATTTTATATATATATATATTTTATATTGTTTTTTATTTAAAGAAATAAAATTGACTATTTATACAAATCTCAACTATGCTGTTAATAAAAATTATCAAAATATTATTATAATTATTATTAGTTTTTTTTTTTTTTATAAATAAGAGTCAATTGTCTATTTTTATTTAAAACTTACTTTTTTTTTCTATTTTTCTTATTTAAATTTATGCTATTACTATTCTTATTTTTTTTTCTATAGTTAATAGTAATAAAAATTTGTTTTTTCTAGATCCAAAATTGCAACAAAATATTTTTATTAGATGATCTTAATATACTCTTTCTTGAATTTTATTTTGAATAATAGTTTTTTTTTCAAGTTTCAATATCAACATGATTACTTTAGTATTTTAAAAAGAACCTTCAAAAAGTTTTTAGTCTTTATAAATACATTTTTCAATTGTTTTTTCTAGTAATACCTTAAGTTTGAGATTTTTTAATTTTTAAGCTTTTCTAATAAACTTTTTTATATTAAATATAATATTACATATATATTTTTTCTTTATATTTCTTTTTATAATACAATTATTGTTTTATCTTATATTTTTTAAATATTTTGAATAGTTTTGTAAGTTTATTTCTTAATTATTATTGATATTAGGATAATAAAAATATTTTATTATTGCTTTACATTTTATTTTTTTTTTGTTTTAATTGTTTCTAAGTTACAATAGTCTTTATTTCTTATAATTATTTATTATTTTTATTAATTTTTATAATTAAGATTTGTTACAAAATATTTTAATTTTTATTTTATTTAATTCGTTTTTTAGATTTTTATTAATTGATATAATTGTTCTCTTGAGAGGGTTTTAATTATAATTAGAAACCATTTTGAAATATAACCTTTATCTGTGTTCTGTATAAATTAAAATATTTGCTAATTTTTAATTTTTTTAATTTCTTGATTAACTAGCCAATTCATATATATTAATCTATAATAATATAGTCTTTCTATATTTTTCTAATATAAGGTATTCTATAACCAAACTGATTTTCTTATTTTATTCAAAAAATTTTTTTATTTTTAACTTTAAAAGATTATTTCTATATTTTGTCAATTTAATTATTTGAAGTATATGACTATTTTTATTTAATAAATAATTTAATAATTTATAAATAAATAATTAAATAGCTTTTAGTTTTGAATTTGTTTTTATTTGAATCTAATTATTGTTATAGTTTTTGCTAATTCTAAATTATTTAACCTGTTTTATAATCTTAATATTTAATTATTGTATTGCAATATTTAAAAGTTAAAATTTTTGAATATTGTATTATGATATTAATTATAAATTTATATAAATATATCTAAAATACTTTTATTTTTGAAAAGTTTCTTATATATTGATATTAAAGTATTATACAGTATATTTTTTAGAACAATATATTATATTATATTTTAAACTTTACCTTAGATATTAGTATTTTGTTTAAAATATAAAAGTTTGTTTGTCTATTAACTTTTAGTTTTTTAAAGTTTTGATTATCATATTGATTTCTTTAAGTGCTTATTTTTTTAATTTAATTATAATCTTTTAATTACTTGTTCGAATTTTTATAAATTTTGCTTTTTCTATTTTATTAAGATCTTTAATCACTTTTTTTTAATACTTATATAAATCTTTTCTACAAATATATCTATCTCTAGAAATAATATATTTACTACCTATATATATATAACTCTTTTCCATAGATCTCTGACCACCACTTCCAAAGAAATGTTTCTTCAAAACTCTATGTTTTAAGAGTAATAAAACTTCAAGACTCTTCTTAAAA
>CAJVPT010001975.1:0-19158 GCA_910592055.1 Acaulospora colombiana | reverse complement strand
ATTCTTATATAGAGAGGAAAAGCCTCTCCTGAAATAAAACAACTTTGTTATCTTGTTGGCCAAATAACAATTGTTCACTGACTTATTGAAATAAAGTCTTTTATAAAGACATGCTATGTTGACCTGACTGCAGATTAAAAAAAAAAAAAGATGTTATTAAAGATGTTTATGCTAGTTAGATCAGAAACCTTTTTTCATATAATTAATCTGGTTAAACCTATTTCAACCCTATAATTGCTGAAGAACCAAAGGTTTCATCTTTATATAACTTAATAAAAATAATTATATTGTCAATAGATTAAATAGAATATATAATAAAAATCAATACAATTATAATACAAATATTAATAATAGCAAATTAAATAAGATATATAAGAGGAATCAATACAATTATTGTATAAATATAAATATTAGATCTTATTGTTCTTTGGTAAATTGATCCAGTGACATATTACTTGAAAACTTGAAAGTATACTTATATACTATTGATCTATAAATTTTTTTATTGATTTTATTAAAATATTAAAAAAAAACCCCATTATAAATTTATATGTTCAAACTTTCTATTTAATAAAATAAACAATAAGTAAACTCTAGTGAGAACTTCTTTATCTTATAACTAAATTATTATTATTTTTATTTTTTTATCTGTAATTATGTCATAATAGCTTGTTTTTATTAAAAAATTAAAATAAAATTTACAATAGTTTATAGATTTTCACAATATAATTAATTCATTTTTATATATAAGTACTTTAAGTTAGATTTTGAGAACAATATTATACTTTTCTGATAAATTAATTATGATCTATAGTTTATTATTGTAGATTGATTCAAAAACTAATGAATTGGTAAGTTAAAAAAAAATAATAATAATATGAGAAAGAGAATAATTCAAAGCTCATCAAAAAGTTCAAAAATAAAAAAATCTCTTCTCAAAAGAGTTTTTTTAATTGAAATAGTTTTCTTGCTTCACTTGAACTTTAAAAAAAATTTTTTTTTTTACTACCTATAGCTAATGATGGGTCCCTAAAGTATTTAGTATATAAAATTTTGCAAATTACTTATTCTTTTTTGAGAAACAAAATTTATAGCTCTTTATTTTAATAGGGACAAAAGTCAGGAAATACTATAAATTAATGATTTGGATAATAAAAAACAATTATGGGTAATTTTTTTATAATTATTAATTTAAAATTTTTAATGTTTTCTAGTAAGGGACATTTGACTTTTGTTCCTACTTCACCCTTTAGGGACCTATCTTTACTTGTAGCATTAGATAAGTCGATTAAACTAATTCTTTATTTAAGCAAATACTAGATTGGGATATCTCAAGAAAAGTATTTAAACCTTAGTTTTTTTTTATTAAAACCTTATTAAAACTTGAGAAACTTAAGTAAGATATAAAAGTTTGCAATTCATATTATCTATTGCTTAATCTTTTAGTATTATATATATTTTTATTAAGAGACTTGTATTTCTGAGAGTAATAATTTTTGAAATATTCTTTTCAGTTATAAATAACATTATTAAAGCATGTAAGTATGATCAATAGAAACTTGTTTATATTTCAAAAACTAATATATTTTATATTAAACAATCACTTTTGATGAGAATTTGTGTTACCTAAAATTAAAAATTAAACTAAAGTAGATAAAATTCTTCAAAAAACTATAAAAATAAAAGCTCTAAAAAAGTCAAGACAATCAAAAAGTAAAAAATAAATCTTTTTACTATAGAAAATTTTCATAAATTTTTTTTTAAAGATTAGAAAAACTTTTAGTTATTTTACAATTAGTTCTTCTTTTTTTGAGAACTTTTTTTTTGTTGATATCAAAAGTGTTACTTGATTTTTCTTGATCACTGAAAATCAAATTTTTAAGAAAAGATATTTATAAACAAAAGAGAAAGAGTAGAGGTGACTTTTGAAGTCATACTTCTAATTGTTTTAAGGAAAGTATTAAGACTTTATTAGCAAAAAAGTATAAAAACTTCTTGTGAATATTTTTTTTTGTGTATAGTTTGAGAATTAGTAGAAAAATTTTTTTATATCTTATAGCTAAATTATTTTTTTAAAAATAAAAAACTAGTATAAAAATTTATTAATACTAAAATAAATTTTAAATTTGTAAAAAAAGTTATATTTTAAAGCTCTATATTAATTAATTTTAAAAGAATGTATATTAAAATCAAATCTTTTTCAGCTTGTTATATTTCATACTTTACTATTATATTAAATTATCAAAAATATAGATTTGGACAAAACTATATAAACTTAAACTAGAATAAAAATTTTATATTACGAAAAAAATATAAAAGAAAAAAAAAAGTTGGATTATAAAAACTTAAATATATATTATTACTATTAATTAATACTATAGTCTAATTACTTTTTAAAAACTTTATTATTTTAAGATACAATATTTGTTTTTTTACTATTTTCAATACTTCTGTATTATAGTTAATGATGGGTTCCTAAAATATTTAGTATATAAAATTTTGTAGATTACTTATGTTCCTTTTTGAAAAACAAAATTTATAACTTTTCCTTTTAATAGAAACAAAAATCAGAAAATACTATAAATCAATTATTTGAATAATGAAGAACAATTATGGATAGTTTTTTTTATAATTATTAATTTAAAAATTTTAATGTTTTCTAATGAGAGACATTTGACTTTTGTCTTTGTCTCCTTCTTTAGAGACATATTTTTAGTTATAGTTCTTGTCTATTAATTTTTATTTTATTCTTTTACAGTATATTCTATTTAGCATAAAATTTTTATGGAGGTTTTTATGAATAATAATAAGTTAATAATTTTAAAAAAACTTTAAAATATAAAAAAGTTAATTAAAAAAAAAGCTTGAAACTTACTTATTATTTAATAATTTGTTTTTTTTTATTATTGCAATAACTTTATTCTAAAAAAAAATAAAATTTTTTTTCTGTTAGGTTAGTTATATGTGTCTTATTAAATATTTGTAAATTGTACATATTAAATGAAATGCTAAAGCTAATTCTCTAACTAACTTACTTGTTTTGGTTATATTATTTCTTTAAGTGTAACTTCAGAAGTGATTTATCACTCTTTTAGAGGTTTAGGTAAAGACCCTTCCAACTTATAATATTATTGCTTGCAGATTACTACTGCAGATCACTCTTTTGAGCTCTAATAAACATCAAAACCCTAACTATTTCATACTATACTTCACACTATTTAGTAGGATTTCTTTCAACTTATTGTTTTTGATTCTTTTTTCTTTGTATATCAACTTCTTACTAGATCAATTTTTTATACTCTTGCTCTTTATTTCCTGGTTTAATAGATGTACAAGTTTTTTTATCTTGTTATACTTGTAGATTTCTGATATCTATTCCTACTTAATTATCATTTTACATTTCACATTTCATATTTTCTTTAAAAGTAATTACATACTTTCTTTTGCATTTTTATTATCTATTTTTTTGCTTTTTTTTTAATTTTTTTATCACAACACTTTGGATTAGCTATTTTTACAATTAGATCTTTCTCTATTAGTTTCATGCAAAAGCTGAGTATATTTTAACTAGTTTTTGAGATCCTTTCCATCAATTTTACTATCTATTTATTAATTTCTCCTATTTATATTCTATTATCTATTATTAAGTTTAACATCATTTCTTTGAATTCTTTTTCTTTTCTTTCTTTAAGAGCTTTCTAAATTCTTTAATAATTTCTTCTATTCCTTTTTGCTATGCCTTACTTTACAGAGTCTTGTAAGTTAGGAATTCTAGCAAGTGTTCTATTGTTTTCTCTTTTTGGCTACATATAATATATTTCACTTGCTTATACAAATCCAGTTTTCTTAGGGTCAGCTTAGTTAATATTGATAGCCTATAATTGGTTAATTTAATGAGAAAGCTTTTGCTTTGTAAGCTCTTAAAGGAGATGCTTCATATATATCTATTCTTAAATTGTTTTCATACTAGGTTTCATATATATTTGTGTTGATCTTGAATTTGCTAATTCTATCTCTTTTTGATTTTACTTTAAATTGTCCATTGATAAGCTGTTACTTTATTATTTGGTTTTTTAATAGCTGGTTTTATGGAGATTTCTAGTACTATATCTTACCATTTAATTTCTGTAATAATCTTGAATGAGACCAAGTTTTTTTATTTTATCATTGGAAACCTTAGTACTCTTTGGAAAAAGTATTTACTTCTTTATTATACTGAATGTTAAAATGAGTCTTAACCTTAATAAGCTTGAAATCTAGCTTTTTTTTCTTTACAAGATTCAATATACATGCTTACAAAGACCAGTTTTGTTCCTTTAACTATCTTTTGTGGATCATTCTGAGGTTCTTCTTTTCTATAGTTTTCCATTTTGAGATGCAGACTTGACTATTTATAAAGATCTTAATCTTGTAGTCTATTGGAGCTACTAGTAATATAGTTACTATCACTACTAATTCTACTCTAGTGGATAAAGACCAATCACCTACTCTAATTTGAAATTTGCTTTTTCTTCCTGCCTCTTCTATCTATATCCAAGCTACTTCTATTTTCATATTTATACTTCCATGGTTTATAAGGGACCCGTCAAAATAAAAGATCATTGATTCTTTTCTTTTCTTATTATATTTAAGTATTTTGCTCAAATGAGATTGGTAAGTACTTTTTTCAATATAATTCTTGATGATGTTTACTTTTAATCCTCTATTTCAAGCTATAATATTCTTTCATTCTGGATAGTTACTTGATTACAATATATTGTTCTATATATTGCTGAACTATAAAATTTTACCATATAATCTCCCTAGTATCCAGAATAATTGCAATACTTCAGATCAATATTTCATGATCCTTTGGTCATCTGAAAGTAAAGATCTCCCAGAACACTTCTAGAATATTGATAGTTAATTTTATTATTAGCAAACTTAGCATAAAGTATTTTAGAATATTCTATAGTCCTATCTTATTATATGTAACTATTATTTTTAAAAAATACTTGAGTTCTATTTATGACAATATAGTTTAATAGTCCAGTAAAACTAATAGTATAATTATTATTATTATTTATCTTAATTTATATTCTCAAATATTATATAACTCAATTGTATATTTAAAGAAGGAAATTCTTCCTTTGGAGATCCTCAGAATTTATCAAACAATAAAATTATTTTTAACCCAAAATTATTGTTTTGCTTCTCTTATCTAAATTACCAATGATAAACCTCTTCATTTATTATTATCTAAATTAAAAACTTTTGCATATCATGTTAGTAATCTAACTTGATGTTTCCCTGTACTAGTTCTCTGTCTCTATCTAATTCCTAAGAGATGAATTAGATAGGTTGACAAATTGGTAGTGACTGTGAAATATACTCCTTTCATGTTTTAAAGAAAAGAAGAAAAGTCTTACTTAGTATTGAAAGTATTCATTAAAGGGAAATTCCAGTGATTCAGTATCCAAAGACTAGCAAGTATCAAGAAAAATAAACCTTGTATAAGCGAATTTAGTGATCATTTTAATAACAACTAGCTATACGACCAAGTACATCAGTTATTTCTGAAGAAGACCTAAGAAAAGAATCTTGTTTAGATAAATTTTGTAAAATTTGTTATTTTTTACAATATCCTAATATTTATTTCCTATGATTTTGAAATTGTTATTAAATCCAATTCATTACTATTTCCTATATCTCTAAATTCCAATATTATTTCATCTGATTAATTAATAGTACTATTCATAATTAAGATTATATAGCCCACCAATTCATCTTTAGTATTAGATATTTCAATATTTTAATTTTTGATAGTATTCTCCCAAAAGTTATTCATACAATTAACTCTTTTGAATATTTTATTGATATTATACCCTCAACACCTTTAGATGACTTTATATTTTCTTCTATTCAGTTCAATTTTAACTATCCTCTCATTCTTTTAACCTACATAATAATCTTTTATATAATAGTGAAAACTTATATTAATTTTCTTTATTTAAAAACTCAAGTTCATAAGAAACTTATCTTAATTTCAAAGATTTAAACTTAGAAACTCTTTTTCAAGAACTTTCTTTATTTATAACAATATAGTGAAAACAAATATCAAAATTTACAACTTAGTCAATGAAAACATTTATGGTATAGTTATGAAGGTGAAAGCCTTCTCTGGAGATAGTACTCAAGACCTAGTCAACTAATACAAGAAGTTTACTAAGGCAGCCCAAGTTAACAATTAGAAAGATGAAAAATTTCATTGAATGATTAATGCTCACTTATTAATAAAGCTGAAGAATATTGAAATGTCTATTATAATATCAACAATACTGACAATAATGCAATAGCAAGAGATGATATTATTAAAGTCCTTTTAAACTATTTTTATTCCTAACATTAAATAAACAAATGAACCAGAGGTTTGGAAGGAAGAAAACAAGGCTCCTATGAAACTGTAGACTTCTACTATACTGCTTTTAAAAAATTATTGGCCAAGGTAGATATATATGAAATTATGAATAATAAATAAAAATTTAGGTTCTTTATCTGCAGATTGAACTCTTATGTTGCTTCTATTGTATCAATGATAAAACCAGTAGCTGTTATTGATACTTTTAAATATGCAAAGCAATATGAAGAAGATCAAGACATTCATAAAGATAAAAGATCTCTTGTATCAAGAAATTCAGGTTTTGGAGTCTCTAAAGCATAAGAAGAGGCTATAAATGGACTAATCAAGAAATTCGAACAAATACAACTCAATTTAGCTAAAAGATTAAAAAAAATAGAAGCCTACTCCATTCAACAAAGAAGCAATCCACCAATACGAAGAATGCAGTCATTTGCTCCTACCCAAAAACCAAATCTTATAGAAAGCTATTTCAAATGTGACAAATCTTGTATCTTGCAAGATATTGTCTCTTTGAAAAAATCTTACTATCCTATCAATACCCTTTTAAAAGAAATCAATCAATTAATTACCTAACAACAGAACAATATTCCACTCAAGAATGGAATGATAAAGAGGAAGAAGAAGTTTATATTGGTCAACGAGCAAGACTATCCCTTTATTCTATTAATAGAAGAGAAACTAAAGAAAAGTAGAAACAATCAAAATCTTAAAAAGAAATTAATTACAAACTAGAAGAATTATAGTACAATCCATAGAATTACAAAAAGAAATTGTACAAGAAACTGTGATAGTATCTATTGTTGCTTCAAAAAACTTAAAACAAGGTATAAACCTTCCATTGTAGATAACTTGAACCCATATAATATTTCAAATGATATCCTACAAATTAATTTAAATGCTACTCTTGAACAAATACTATAGTATCTTAATCAATGAAGAAACTTGGTTAAGGTTTTAAGAAGATCCAAAAATACTAAAGCTACAAACTATCTTTAGTCAGAAGAAGAAAAGAAAAGAACAATAGCTATCAAATACTATGTACGAATTAAAGAAAATCCAATTGTGACTATTTTGGATTCAGGAGCTACTATAAATATTATCACAAAAAGCTTATAGGCAAACTTGGACTTTTTTCAGATGCTTCCTTCAGAACAATTGTGGTAACTACTAATGGTACAAAAAAAGAGCCCTTGGACAAATTTTAAATTTACAAATCTTTATTCAAAATTTAATAATTTCTATTAAACTACAAATCATTGAATTTTGAAAAGAATCTCTTTTTCTTAGTACTAACTGGTTTGAAAAGATGAAGGCCAAGTAGAACTTTAATATATAAACATTACAAATTTATTATGATGAAAGATGTATTAATATTAGAACAATCCATCTAACAGATATTTCTTTCCAATCTATTATAGAGGAATCTCCTAATAATGATGATGAGCTCTTAGATGAAATTGAATATCAAGAGGAAAAAGATCTCAAAGAATCAAAAACATATACTTCTGATCTCTGTATAGAAAACATTCTAAATAAAATTTAGCTATATATCTCTCAGAAGCATCCCATAAAGAATCTGATATATTAAATATAGGTGTTTTACCTAAAAAACAAGAAGCAATTGTGCAAAACCTTTTATACAAAAATAAAGATATTTTTACTGAAAGCATCTTCAAGGAAGGACAAACTAATGACCTAGGAAGAATCAATATGGTAATCCATACCATTGCATTAATACTGGTAATATAAAACCAATCAAACAAAGAGTATATAAAGTCTTTTCTAATCAGTTGAAATTCATCAAAAAAGAAATCATGAACATGTTGCAAAAAGGAATTATTAGTCTAACTATCAGCCCCTAATCTTCTCCTGTGGTAGTGATACCAAAAAAAATAACAATAAATAGTTTTGTGTTAACTATAGAAAGTTAAATGAAGTTACAGAAAAAGATATCTATTATATGTCAGTAGTGAATAATCTTCTAGAAACTTTTAATGGTATTAAATGGTTCTCTTGTCTTGATCTTACAAATGGTTATTGGCAAATAGCTATAAATGATGCAGACAAAAAGAAAACTGCTTTTATTATAAAGTTTGGACTCTATGAGTTTAATGTTATACCATTTGGATTATGCAATGCTTCTGTAACCTTTAAAGACTAATGGATAAAGTCCTTGCCCTATTCAGAAGAAAATTTGTTAAAGTTTATTTGAATGATATTACTATTTTTTTCAAAACATTTGAAGACTATTGCATATATATCAATATTATTATAAATATCCTTAGGCAAGCCAATCTAATGTTAAACTCAGAAAAATGTCACTTCTTTCTGTCATATGTCAAACTCCTTGAACATAAAATTAATCGAGAAGGAATTCAACTTGATAATAAAAAGATCAACAAGGTCCACAATTATCCATAACCCTATACTGTAAGACAAGTCAGAGGATTTTTAGAACTTGCTTTCTATTACAGAAAATTTATTAAGAACTTTTTCACAATTGCTAAGTCTCTAAATCAACTACTGGAAAAAGATATATTATTTAAATGGACAGAAGTTCAAGAAAAAGCCTTTGAATTCTTGAAGAGATTTTTAATTACTACTCTAATTTTGAGATATCCTGATTTTGCCAAATCATTTTATATCCACATTGATACTTCAGGAACTGGAATTGATGCTATACTTGTCCAGAAAAATGATCAAAATAAAGAATATGCTGTGATATATACTAGTCACAGTTTAATAAAAGTAGAACAAAATTATGCAACAACTGATTTAGCTATTATATAGACAGTAGAACACTTTCATTAATACCTAGGAACAAATTATTTCTACCTGATTACTGACTATTCCGCTTTACAATGATTAAAGACATCTGAACTGAAAGGAAGAAGAGCAAGATGGATTCTTTGCCTGGAACCCTATAATTACTTTGTTATCTATAGAACTGGAAAAAAGTATAACAATACAGATACTATGTCCTGAATGTATAAAGACAAAACTCCTATTTTTATGCTAGATCAAAATGCTCATCAATTATATATAGAGCTTATCCCTGAAGAGGATAAATTATCAAGACAAAAACATTTTACAAGAGATCAAGAGTTTCAAACTAAAGACCAATGGCTTATTGCTAGGCAATAGTATAATATTTGCAATGAAAGAGCTCCAGATTATCATATATATATTTACTGCAAACAATGTCAAAAAGTTTTTAACAGAAACAGATAGTCATTTAAAGATGATTATATCTATAAGGGAAAATAAAAAAAGGTGACAAAAACTCTTTTTGAATATATAAAACTCAGAATAGAATAAAATTATTCCTGACGAAGTCAATTATATGACTAAGACCTCTCTACAACTAATAAATACATATTGATGACTCCTTGAGAATGAGCAAGTCTCTGAAGAATATTTACAAGAATTTAATAATCTTTCTCCACAATACTTATACAATTTTGTCTGTTGAATAAGTACCAATCTTGAAACTCAATATTAATTATTTATAGTATCACCTCTCAAATTGACACTAAAGAAAATACAACCCAGGTAGTCAGTGTTCTGGTAAACAAATAACAAGATGGATACTCAATACTACTGTCATCTTAAAAACTATTTACATAACAATAAATTACCATCAAATCTTGACAAAACACAACAACAACAATTAGAAGCCAAAAGCAAATTTTTTGAAATTAAAAATAACATATTTTATAGGAAGAACAGAAGGAAAAAAATATAAAACCAACTTTTCAAAGTTTTACAAAAACATAAAATAGAACCAGTACTATATCTACTGTATAACCATCCTACTGGTGCATACTTAAGTGTTGATAAGGTGTTTGGAAAAGTTCAAAGTCAATATTTCTTGCCACAAATATTTAAAAATATGAAAGACTATATTAGATCATGTGATAAATGTCAAAAATACAGAAAAATATAGAATATCTGATCCTTTATACTCTATTTTTGTTAGAAAACCTTTTTCAAAAATTGGAATAAATATTGTTAGTCCTTTACCATATACAAAAAAAGACAACAAATACATTGTGATAACAATAGACTATTTTACTAAATAGCTTGAAATTGAGACAATTTCAAAAGCAAACAGAAAAATGGGTGACTAAATTCATATATCAAACCCTTATTTGCAGATATAGATGTCCAAAACAGATACTTTTAGATCAAGAAACTCATTTCAGAAATGAAATAGTTGATTATTCATTAAAGAAATTTGAAATACAACATTTATTATCTACTCCACATCATCTTCAAACTAATGAACTAATAGAACAATTCAATAGAACTTTATGTAAAGTATTGACTAAACTAATAGAATGACAAAAAGATTGGGATAACTATATTGCATCAATATTATTTGCATACAGAACAGTCAAACAATCTTCTATGAAAGTGGCTTCTTTTTACTTAGTATATGGATGAAAATCCCAAATCCCTTCTATAGAAATAAACAAAGTAATAAAAGGAGATATCCTATTATAATTGTTCACTCTAATAGAAGAACTACCTCAAGGAAGAGAAGTTGTCAGATAAAATATCCAGAGGAGCCAATGAAAACTGAAGGAGTATCATAATCAAAGGAAAAACTTGACTCCAACATTTAAAATAAGGGACAAAATTTTAATGTATGATGTTGCATGAAATAAATATTTCACAGGGAAATTGAAATCAAAATTGAAAGAATCTTATTTATATCCACAATATTCTCTCAAATGGTACCTATCAGCTGAGAACTTTGAATAGAAAAGTGTTGGCTGCTTCTATCAATATCTATCTTCTAAAGAAGTATTATGACTAAAAAGGATGGAAACCATAAATTGTTTTACAAGACTATCAGTCACCAGAATTATCATCTAGTCTATAAAAACTATTTAAGCTACTCAAACAAAAAACCTAAAAGAATTGAAAATATTTAAGAAAAGAATAGAGAAAAGATATAGTGAAATAGTGGCAGCCCAGAGAGCAACTGCACCATTATTTTAGTCAGCTCAGGAAACATCACATCTATTACTGCATGGTCTTAGTAATCAAACATATATAAGGAAACAGACTTAGTAAGGCATATGAGAGAAAGACTTGTCCAATGAAGGAGGAGCTTCCATGTCCTGCAATTGGAGAAGTTGCTCCAGTAAATAAATCTGTCAGCAAAGATTATTGTTCTTTCTCTCTAGTTCTATATATATAAGATGATAATAGCAACTAGTCATATCCTGAAGATCTGCTAAAAGGCTCTTATACTTGTTACACAAAACAGAATTGGTTTCTTAAAGCCTATCAAACTGGTGTCACAAGTTCTCTATCTTCTCTTTGAAAGAAAGGTTTTTTTAAAACAAGTCACAATTATTAATGAGTTGAAAGCTTTTGGTCCTCCTGGAAAAAGAGAAAGTGGTGGTGATATATTTTTATTTATAGACTCTTGACATGATGAATTTGCTTATGATAGATAGAATATATTATTTCAAAAACATAAAAGATATGATTCTTAAATATATTACACAAATATGCAAAGATCAGGAACACAAAACAAGTTTTAACAAATATAAATAGACAAGGTTTTTCTTTATTTCTCAGCAAACTATTTCAAGACCTCAAAAATATGCAACAATTCCAAAATTAATACTATTGTTGATCAAATTATGGATAATCTTCTTGAAACAACTCCTGAAAATGTGAATATAGTCTTACAACATGCAGATATCACACAATATTTAAAAGTATAGATTCTAATCAAGTATAGACATATATAAAGGGCAACAAAGATCAAAAATCGATAAATAACCTTGGTGCATGCTTATTTATTAGGAGAGTTATTGAATTAAGTAATAAATTATCATAAATATAATTTTTTGTGTAATCAAGTATCTACATATTACAAATGAATTTGTATCAGAATCTACTACCTTTTTGAGAAGACAGAGATAGAACAAATTATGAGAACAAAAAAAAACAATCTTTAGAAATATCTACAAGATAATAGCTACTAAATTCCAACCCTAATTGATACTTAACTTGTGGAACTCGCAAATTGGTTGGGGAGAATTGTTGAACTATAAAATTTTACCATATGATCTTTCTAGTACCCAGGATAATCCCAGTACCTCAGATTAACATATCACAATCCTTTTGATTACTGAAAGTAAAGATCTCTCAAAACACTTTTAGACTATTTATAGTTAATTTTGCTATTAGCAAACTTAACATAAAATATTCTAAAATATTCTATAGTCCTATCTTATCACATGTAACTATTATTTTCAAAGAATACTTGAGTACTATTTATGACAATATAGCTTAATAGTTTAGCAAAACTATTAGTATAATTATTATTATTATTTATCTTAGTTTATATTTTCAAATATTATATAACTCAATTATGTATTTAAAGAAGGAAATTCTTTCTCTGGAGACTTCTTAAGATTTATCAAACAATAAATTACCTTTAACCTGAAATTATTGTCTTGCCTTTTCTACCTAAATCACCAATAATAAATCTCTTCATTTATTATTGTCCAAATTATGAACTTTTACATATTATGTTAGAAGTCTAACTTGATGCTTTTCTATACTATTCTCTGTTTCTATCTGATTCCTAAGAGATGAATTGGATAGGTTAATAATATTATTTTTTCCAATGTTTCTTTGAAACTTGAAATTTCTAGTAATTGAGCTCTTTTGATAGATTTTCTTGTATTGAGGTAAAGAACCATATATTTTTTTTCTATATTTGTTTCAATTATATATCATTTTTCTATCTTTGTGTCTTCTGTGCACCTTGACACTAGGCTAGCTTTGATTCTTAATTTTTAACAGAACTGATATATTTGAAGTACTCTATTTTAAGATGTTTTTTGATCTTATCTAGAATTAATTTTTTCTAAATTATCTGTTACTGCTAAAATTTGCTTCTTGCAACTACCCAGAGTTTCTGTTTTTTGTCAAAGCTGAATTTAAGAGTAGGATATTCTGAACTCCATTTTATCTATTTTTTTTTCCAGGATTCTATAAGCTATTTTAATTTATTTTCCTAAATTATCTCAGTTATAGATAGGTACCATCCTGAAATAGATTCTTTTCTTGGTTTCTGCAAAAGTTGGAGCATTCATCAGTTTTATACTTCTTTTGTTTTATAATTAACTAGGTAGTCTATATATATTAGCTTTTTGTTTCTAAAAAATGGGATTGCTTTTCTATATTCTTCCATTGACAAGTATTTTTTAATTGAACTGTTTTCTTGGTTCCATTAAAAAATATTATTCTATTTTTAGCTTTGAAAGGTTATGCCAATATTCTTGATCAGCTTTAGTACTTGTAGTAAGAAGTTATCCTTTCCTGAAATATTATTCAATAAGTTATATATAAGCATATTGACAGGCTCCCAATATTTAACTTGTGCTTACTTAAGTCTAATAATTGTTATAGTTCTGGCTAATCCTGAATTATTTAATCTATTGTACAATCCTATTATCTAACTTTCTTTCTGTAACATTTAAATACTCTTTAAGTTATAAATCTTAGAATAGTATATTATATTGTTGGGTATTGATTGTTATAATATAGCTTTATTTTTAAATAGTTTTCTATAGACCATTGTTAAGATATTGCATATCTTTCAAGACAGTATACTATATTGCATTCTGAATTCAATTCTTGGTATTAGTACTCTATTCAAAATATAAAGACTTTGTTTGTTAGCTTTTTATTTTTGAAGAGCTCTCATAATTATGTCAATTTTTTTAAGCACTTATTCTTTAAGCTCGATAGCTGTTTTTTTGATTGCCTATTCAAATTTCTAGAAACCTTACTTGTTCTGTTCTATCCAATTATCTTATTACTTCTTTGTTGACTTCTGCTTGAACTTTCTCAGGATACTGATTGAGATTATTAATAGTTAAAAAAAAAGAAATTTTAATATTTATGATATATATATATATATATTTTAAACTCTAGCTTATTTTTGTGCCAGTTTATATACTTTATTATAATCAAGATATATCCTAGGAACAATTGGGATGAGTAATTATCTATACTGATTAAAAATTTACAGATCAATAAATAATACAATGGATATCTATTTATAGTATATCTTACTCAATTATAATAGAATAACTATATAACCATTTAATATAAACCTGTTTTTTTATTTTAACTAAGCTATAGAAATTTGAAAGTCTATATATTCAAACTTTTGAAGTGACTCTGCTATTAAACTTATTTCTGAAAATAGCATTTTTAGGGTTTTTGTCCACTAGATAATTTGTTGTTATCCCTTTTATTAGGAAAACTAATATGTCAAAAACTTATTTATTCTGCTTAGTATTACTGATATTAGGAGTCTCTTATATAAAAAAGCTCTATTAATACTTGGAGTTTTTTTCTATTTGAGAGCTTGTCTTATATCTCAGCTTGTCTTTTTGCTTAATTAGGGTTCAATCTTGTATGAAAAATATTATATTACTCAATTTTTGTTTGAAGCTTGTCTTGTATCTTTTTTAGTATTATACTGGATTAAATTCTATCTTGTTATGGGCATGTTTGATTATTTTTTATAAGTGAAAAGTCCCTTTTTTATATCATAATTAGATTATTAGTCCTGTATAAGGATATTTTTTCACTTCTCTTAATCTATTTGGAATTTGTATTGCTTTATATTCTACCTTATTATAACTATGGTAAGTAGATAAATTATTTTTATTGCCTTATTAAGATACTTGATTGTCATTATGGGATAGATAAGATCATTGTAACACTTGTGACTTATTTTTATTTGATACTTATATAACATTGAACTCTGGACCTTGTGATTATGACCTGAGAGTACTATTATTATGCCATAGATCCACATGTTAATATTTCTGATATCTATTTTATTAAACTTAATAAATACAATATTGTTTTTTTCAAAATACTACAATTTGTAAAAATTGAATTATTGTCTATTAATTTAGTATAATAGTACTCAAATTTTATAACTTTTTGGAATAGAAGTTCAGCTATAGTTATTGACTTTAATAAAGTAATATATAAATTAATACAGAAATTATAAAGGTTGTTACATGGAGCTATATATTATTTACATCACTAAACTCTCTAAAACTTAACCTTTAACAAATTTACTAAGTAGCTTATTGCCTGGAGATATTCAGTTGGATTAAATTTCTACTACTACTATTATCTAGAAAAAAAACTAGACACCATTTATTGGATATTCAATTCTTCTGGATCTTTCTCAATTAGCATATTATGATAGACTTGCTAATTCTAAGAAAGAAGAAATACACATTTCTTTTGATCCTAATGATTATAGCCTGTCATTAATACTGAGTGTATTTAAAGAAAAAGTATGGGTTTGATAGTATTTTGTATTATGCAAAGGTGAAAAAACATTTGAATTAGAATAAAAAAACCTTGGAGTAATTTTGAAATAAAAAAATAGTTGTGTTTTCATGAGTAGAATGAGTTCTTAAAGTTCTATTCTAATAAGAGAGATATTCATTCTATAGCCATAACACTTTCAGAGAATAATAAGAGAGAGGAGATCACAGTTTATATGATGGTTATTTATTTACATATTTAGTATATAACTTATAATAGATCTAAGGTTCTTATAGAGTTTAGAAAATACATTTACGTTATACAGTATATCATATATATTCTTATTTACATTTCTGCTAATTAATCCCAATCTTTAGTCAATCAATCTATCCAAAATCCAATATAACAGAAAATTTAAGGTCAAGCTAGGATAGGTAAAATTCTTCAGAAAAACTGAGAAAAAAACTATTATATATTAAGAGAAAAGCTATTTTTACCTGTGATGGTGATGTTAGTTATCTAGGCTAGTATGAAGTTATTGGTCTACACTTCTTTTTAAACTTTGAAACCTCCATAAGGAAGAGAAGGAGAGTATTTTTTCATCTGGTTTTTTCTTCATAAAAAAGCTTTTTTGTCATTAACTTCTTAGATAGAGAGTTTTTTAAAAAAAAAATAAACAAGAAAGGTATAATATAACTACTGCTAAACAAAGCAGGCATTTTTAAAGAAAGTTTTAAAGTTTTATTACTCTCAAAATATAAAGTTTTGGAGGAATGCTTCTTTGAAAATAATGGTTAGGGATTTATGGCAAAGAGGGTTTTTATTTTTTTTTCAAATTTTATAATTATATATTAATTTTAGTAATTAAATATAATAATTTTAAAATCTTTTTAATTTTTTAATAGTTATTTTAATAAAAAATAAACATGATATTTTAAGATATTATTCTTATTCTATATTTTTTTAAACTTAAACTTTATTTGCTTTTTTAATTGAAAAAAAAGAAAATATATTTTTATTTTTTTACTTAAAGATATAAGAGTTAATAATATTCTTATAAATTTATATATCAAATAAAAATAACTTATAATAGATTTCAAATTTTTATAGATTCAAAAAAATGCATTATATTTTTTTACTAATATATTTTATTATATCAAATTATAGAGATAAAATTCTTTCCCATAGATCCTTGGCTATCACTTTCAAAGAAACATTCTTCCAAAACTTTATGTTTTGAGAGTAATAAAACTTCAAAATTTTCTTTAAAAACACCTGCTTCATTTAGCAGCAGTCATATTTTACCCTTCTTGTTTACTTTTCCTCTTCAAAAACCCTCTACCTATAGCCTCAACAGTAATGGTTTTTGTGCATCTCTCACTGGTGCATATGGTTCTGGGATAATCCAGGTTTTTTGGATTGAGGTCTAAAAGTGTGGTATAAAGTCTTTTCTTAAATCTTCTATGGATTGGCTAGAGTTTTCGATTTCCTTTTGTTGATCTCTGATTATACTAATATTTACTTGGATCAACTGACCAATTTCCGCGAGTGGTTTGGAAAGAATCATCACGTTCTTTCTGACATTGTTAAGCGATAAAGTTTCTTCCGTTCTATGAGGTTGAAGTGATGTAATATGCTTGAAGAGTCTCCAAGATTCTTGTACTGATTTTTTCCAGCTCTCAGAAAAATTTTTAATATCATCTTCCGAAAATTTCATATTTTCCCGTAGAGCTGCTAAAAATCTAAACGATTCATTGTCAAAACAATACATTGTATTTTTATCTGTTCTTATCTCAATGTTAGATCTTTCCTTTAGATTACTGAGTTGTTCTCTAAGTGTCGGTAATGTATCTCCCGGACGATAAAATGTTGATCTAGCATTTGTGAAGCAGAAAACAATATTGTCCTTGGCGCTTTTGTGAAGGTGTGTTAATAATTCTTGCACACAATACTTAAACACCACGTTTAATCGTGCATTATTGGGCTTAAGGAGAATGTAGATCCCATTTAGGTGTTCGTAATGACCAATGTATCTTAGAATGTTTCCAAAATTTTCCGCATCTTTTTCGATTCCTCTGGTGTCACCAATTCCGGGAGTATCGATTAATCTTACGGATTTATCATAGTCTACGGGAAATATATAGCTTTTACAACCTTGTGTGGCCGACATTCCTTTTTTCTCTGTTTGTTCGTCTAGATCATTGTCACAATCTTTACTTGATTAGACTCAAAGTTTCCATCCATTATTGTGAACTGTGACGGAATTAAGACCGCCATCTCTCCATATCGCGCATCATCTAGAGTATCATATCTCAGATAGTTTGCAAAGGCGTTAATAAAAGTGAATTTTCCTACACCCGTTTCGCCGAGTAATAATATATTTATCTCGGTTGTCGCATTTACTGTGCGGGAATTGTTCTTAATCCATATTCGGTTGCTCCACGGACAACTGCACAAGTCGGTTGAGGTGGAACCGAGATATACTTAACGATATTTTTAAAGTGATCTCTAATTCTTGACTGCAAATATCTTGACTCGCTAAATTCTCCTATTAAAAATATTACCGAGCAACTAACGGAGCTATTTGTTTGACGTATCAATTCAATGATTCTGTCAATAAGAGGGTCAAAAAATGAACTCACGGTTTTGTAATCTAATTCAATCACCCATTCGTCACGCTCCATTTCATGTTTAACTGAATCTAGTAATATCTATAGATTAATACGAATGGATAAAAAATTTAGGTCAAATGTTTATTATTTACCTGAAACATAATCTCTTATAATAGGACAAGTATTTTCTAAATCAAATTCATAAGAGAATGATGTATCTTCTCCAGTAAAAGGAATTTGAATGCGGTCATAAAATCTTTGAATCATATATTGATATTGACTATAGTGTGCACATTTAAGTGATTCAACTGCGCCAGCTCCAACTTTACTTTCAATGAACTTTAAGAATTGTTGCTCGACAAATAATCCTCCACAGGATTCACCAAATCTTAATATAATTTCACCAAACCTCTCTTTCAATAGTTCATGAGCTGTTACTTCAATTTTATCCCTTTCACAATCGACGATCATGAATTTTTCTGAGTACATTGATTTACAGTATATATTTAAAGAGAATTGAAACTAATTAACAATAAGAATATGCGTTAAATAATCAATGACTACCTCCAACAATATTAAAATGCTCCTTTGCAATTTTAATGCAATAGTTGGCGGCGGCTTCGGCTGTTTTATTTAGTCATCATTAAAATCCTTTCAATAAAAAAATAGATAAACAATATTTCTTGGATACGTACGTTCAGCTATGAACTTCAAATTAGCAGAATCTTTATCTTTAATTAATGATGCATTAAATGCACATTCTCTCATGATATTTTTTTCTAGTTCCGACCATTCAGCGGGCACAGTAAG
>CAJVPT010001974.1:0-19161 GCA_910592055.1 Acaulospora colombiana | reverse complement strand
TTTGTTATTGTTGAAAAATGCCCAGAATAAGAGGTGTGGGTTTAAGCAGGGAAGAGTGTCTCCAATTAGATTTGGTAAGTTGAAGTTTTCAAAACAGAGTGGGGTCTTGCCTGGTAAGATTCTGTTGATTTTAGTATGGAATTCTAATCATGTGTTTTTTTCAAGAGATTTGTATCGAATGAGCTGTCTGATATTTTTTACATTGGATTTAGATAATGTGATGGCTGTTGGTTTGGAAATCTGTAGGTGAAGCCCTATTGATAGATGTGGATCCTTGTGTTGGAATGGGTAGTTGTTGGGACAAATGTTAATTTTATATGAGAGGACTGTGGAAGTTGCGTCTAGTATCCAGGAATTGATTTTTGGAAATATGTTGGGTTGACATATTGGACAAGCCCATATCGCTGTGCTCATTTGGATGGATAAGATCTCTTTTTTTATATAAGGAAGAGTCTTGCTGTTATTGAGTATTGATATTAAGAGTTTTATAATAGTTTGGTCCTTTCGGACTTTAAGAGATGTGACATTAAGGCCAGCTTGTAAGAATAGAGCTTTGTTAGATATTGTTCTTTCTATGCCTAGTTTGTATTTGATAGAATAATTGAATAGAGCTTGTAGTTTTTGTATATCGTTGACCTTGATTACTACTACCTGTAGGGCATACTCTAGTTGAGCTGGGATAATCCATTTGGAAACCTGGATTGTTATAGATCCATTCCAGCTTCGTTGTTCTATTATATGTTTAATATAATTTTCTATTTTTTCTTTGAGTTTTCTTTTTGTGGCAGTTGATGAAGATTTGCCTGATAGATACATTCCAAGATATTTGATGAATTGATTTAAAAGCTTTGGTGGTATCAATATGTCCTCCACAATGATCTTCTTTCTGCGTTCATCACTTTTGGAAGAGTGGCTAGTAATAAGATCTATTTTGTTCTTATTGCATGTAATATGATTCATCTTGAGGAAGGATATGAATATATCAGTGGCATCTTATAGGATTGTTAGTTTATGTGTGAATATGGCTATATCATCGATATAGGCAAAAATGTTATTGCCTTTTGGCAAGTTTTGCTCAATTTTAAAGATTACCGGGTCATAAAAAATAGTCCAAAGAAGGGGTGCTGTCATTTCTCCTTGGTCCAGACCCTGGGAGACCACCAGTGGATTGGTGATATTGTAATGTGATATGAATTGAAGAGATCTATGCATTAACAAATTCAATATGATCGATGAGATTTGTTGAGAAATTTTGATTCAGTTCATAGTTGCTAGAAGGCTGTCAAGATTGACTGAATTATAGGCTTTGGAAATATCAAATGAGGCTATCCAGAATCTTTCCATTAAGTTGGTCGAGGTGTTCATTAGGGAGCGAATTATGGAAATGGGCTCCATAGTACTTTGATCTTTTGTGCCTGCATAATTTGATTGTAAGAGAATATTATTATTGGCAATGATGGAGGATATCCTTGTGTTAAGTATCTTTGTAAAGATCTTGCGGCTAGTTTCGATTAGAGCTATTGGCCTGGTGTCCAATAGGTCATGAGACCACACTAATTTTTTGAGAAGTAGGGTAATGACTGATTTTTTCCAGGATGCTGGGATGTGACCAGTTTTGAGGATTTTATTTAGGAGCTTTTCAAATATCTTTTGGGCATGTGGACCAATATGTTTCCACGTTTCATAGAGAATTTTAGTAAGGCCAGGTGCTTTGTTCAGAAGGAAGGATGAGATTGATTCTTCTATATCATTTTGATCCATTGTGGTGAATGTAGTGTAGTAAAGGTGAGTAGGTATTTGATCGATGGGACTATAGTCAGGGAGCCAATTTTCACTGATAGAAAACTCTTTGGGTATGAGTAGTTTGTGATAATGATTAATTATAATTTCATCAAGTGTGTCTGGGTCGTCTTGTAGTTGGAAGCCATCGTGGAGGATAGACAGGTCCAGGGATGGCTTGAGATTGTTAAGCGCTATTGAAATATATTGTTTAGGTTTTTTCCAGAAGTTTGAATAGTTTTATTTAACTCGTAGTGAGATTTGTTCAGCCATATAATCAGCCATTCTTTTTTGTTTTTCTATTAGTAGTGCTTTAAGGATTTTTTTAATGGTCCTTATTGTTGGAGGGAGGCTTGATATTTTTTTATGGAAGGACTTTGCTTTGCCAGTAAGAATGATGTTGGATGGCTTGCTTCTGTTTTTGCTAATAGAACTCTTCAATTGCTTGATGGCTTGATTAATGTCAGGATATAGTTGTTTTGGTTTTGTGGGAAGTTGTTGCTTTTTTGTTGGGATGTTAGAGTTTAGGGCATTTTTGATTATAAGTTCAAATTGGTGTCATTTGAGACATGATTCTGTTTCCAGGGCTATATTAATATTTTTGGTAAAGGATTTCAATTGTTCCTTCATTGCCTTGTTAAATAGGTATGTTTTTGTTGAATAGAAAACTCTTTGTGGTTTGTACTCGAACCACTGAAGGATTATTGTGATATCTTTATGGTCTGTCTTGATGTCATTGAAGTCAGATATATGATAATCTAGGATCTTGCTTACCAGTTTAGGAGAAAGCCACACTTGGTCAATTCTACAGACACTTGTTTTGGTGTAATGTGTGTAAAGGTGTTCTTTGGAAGTAATCTTACTAGCATCTACCATATTATTCATTAATCTATAGATTTTGCATTTGCGATTATTTGTTGGGGCATTGATTAATGGAGATTTTAGGGGGTATGTGTTGAAGTCTCCTGCTATAATGAATTCGTGATTCTTGTGGGAGTGAAGCAGTTGTTTTAGGGATGAGTATGCAATGTCTCTATAAGGAATAGAGTGGGAGAAATAAAGGGCTACTATAATAATATCTATTTGGGGTTTGAACTTGAGATGTATAGAGTACCAAAATTCATTGGGGGAAAATGTTTCAGTAATATGATTTTAAAGGGTTTTAGAAAGAATTATATAAGTGCCATTGCTGGGGGCTTCCTTAGGCACACTAGATATGATTATGTTGTTGTTGACTTTTTTTGGGAGTGGTTTTGAGGAGGTGTGTTTAGTCTCAGTACAGATTTTGATTTGCCTTTCGTTGGTTAGGGAATTAAATAAACAGTGTAGTTTCCCTGCTTTATTTAAGCCTTGGACATTGAGAGTTGAAATCGAGAGGAGGTTTTTGATTTTGCTAGTTTTTTTTTTGATTGGGAAATTTGATAGGTGGTATTTGTTTGGCTTGATGGGGTTTGATTGAGATTTGTTATTGCAAAGGAAGGACTTGAGTTAAATATATGATTCATAATTAATAGAGGAGGGGAAAGAGAGCCACATCAGGATCGGATAGCTCTGATACTTCCACAAAGTTCTCTGGGAGTTTTTGGAAATAGAAGTATTTTTTTATGATATTTAGTTTCTTGATGAAGAATTCATCCTCTTTTAGTGGCAGAGTAATGTTTTCTCCCTCGTTCTTCAAGATTTAATTTGAGGTTGAGAGGTCTGGAAGAATCAGAAGGACTGGTTGAATCCATTCTCTGGGAATAGAACCCAGATAGTTGTTTTTAATTTTCCTAATATTGTCACTAAATGAAGGATTATTTCTGTTGAGGTCATCCTTTGAGAGGCCTAGTTCCTTTTCAATTACTTCAAAATCGTTGGGAAGGAAAGGACAATTAGATTGTTTAAGAGATGGATCTATCCATTCAGATCCAAGAGGTAATTTGAAAAGATAAAGAGTGGATAGTTGCTGGATAAGAGTTTCGACCAGAGATTGGTCATTGATGGGTAGTTCTATACCAGTGTTCTCACTGTGCCAGTGAGGTGATGGAAGGGGCAATTTTTGGATTAGGTAATCTTTTGGCAATAGTTTGAAGGTGTAGTTATTGTCTTGTAGGGTTTTAGAGACTTGGTTAATATACTGAATATCATTCGGTATAGGAAATAGGAAAGCTAGGTCTTGAGAAAGTTGTTGATAGGTATTAGGAAGATTGATTTTTGGTATGGAAGGTCGAAATATTCATCTGAAAGTTTGTTGGAAATATAAAACTTTTCTCATAGTTGATTGACTAGATATCTGAGGACACGGAGTTGTGCCCATTCTATGGTAGGAAAGATAGATTTGAATTTCAGGGGAAGGTTCTGGGGTTGGTTGAGAGGTTTGGTAGTTTTTTGAAGAAACTTTCAGGTAGAAGATCAAAGTTATAAAAGTATCTCAATGCTCGAGCCGTTGGGACTGTCATAGAGGGGGCATCTAGTGGTAGGGCATGGGGCAATTTGATTTTGACTCTGGAGGGGATTCATCGGGATGTTTAGGGAGCTCTGGGAGAACATTCTTGATAAGTTCTTCCGAATACTTCAGGAGTTCTTTGTAATTTATCTTTTCTTTGGAAGGATCAATAAAGTAATTGAAACCATATTCTAGGATCTGGGCAACTTGCCAGTGTCGAAGAGTGTGAAGGTCTGAGGTTCAAAGATATGTGGCAAAGATGGATTTGTTGATGACAATGCTAATTTTTTTTTTTTGGTGGTCCTGTTGATATAACCGATATTATGTTTATTGAGATAATTAGTCTAAAAGTCTTTTACAAGCTTTTCATATTCTCTTTGATGAGTTCCTTTTAGGTCTTCAGACTTGGCAAAAAATCTGAAGAATGTTCTGTCTTTGTATGAGATTTTTGTAAGGACTGCTGATAAGGCCTTTGGGGGTGGGATGCGAGGAAGGTTTCTGATTTTTTTGAACATTTCTACCAAGAATTTTGGTGAGAGATTGATATCATTGATGAATGTCACCATTTCAGTAGTAGAGGATTGATAGTCTGGAGGACTTGCATTTTTAATGTCTTCAGAGCAAATACCTTTTCCGTTTCGTTGGCCCATGAGAGAGGAGTTGATTGTTTATTACTGGGGTCGATTTCCATATCTGTGGCTGTGTTCTGATCTAAGGGGGTTGATATTGATTGGTGTTTTCATTTGAGCTATTTTTAGATTTATTGCCTACTGAGGAAGCAGTATAATGTTGATCAGGTTCAGGGGTGCATTGAGTAGCATTAGATGTGTTGTAAATCTCCTTATTTGATTGGTTTATTTCTATAAAATGATCTTATTGTGTGACAGAAGTATTGGAAGGGGGATAGGGGTTTCCCTTTTTTTGAGAGAAAAAGTGTTGGAGGATTCATTGGTGGAAATAAAGATTTGATTCCAAGGGCAATGGAGTTTGTAATTCATGGTTTATTTGACAACTTTTCTGACAGCAATATCTCTATCATTTTTGGATAGATTGAAGTTTGTTTGGTGTTCCATAAATTGGTTTAAGATGGGTGTTGCAAAGTTTGTAAGAATTTCAGCGGTCACTTTTAGGCCAGGAGTGGAGAATTTAGAAGGGCATTTTGGTTCAAAAAGGACTTGAATAATAACTAGTGATTGATTAGAATTGTCATTATCAGATTTGTATGTGGGGAATAACCATGAATAAGAACAGTATTGTAAAGAAGAAACTTGGATAGAGGTTGCTGATTTTGTTGCGTAAACAAGAGAGGTTTTATTTTGTTTGTATATAATAGAAACTTTTGGTGTTTTGTTATCGATAAGGACAACATCAAGAATGGAGTATTCTTCTGTGTTGTCAAGGATCCTGGAGGGACTCCCTCCAGGTTCTTTTTGTTTAGTTTTTGGTGGAATTTTTATTAGCTTTGTTTCAAAAATTTTGTGATTAGTGATTTATGGGAAAGAGTTTTTTTTAATGTCCTTTGACCTTTGTCCACTTTATCTTGATATTCTATATAGCTATAATTTCTAAGATAGTGTTGACCATGTTCCTGTTTGGGGTTTTTATTTTCTGATTCTTGATTTTATTCTTTTTCCTAGTTTTCTGAACTGCATTGATTGCACCTTAACTATATGTGATTATTTCTATTTCCTTTTCTGTACTTACTGTGCTGACTACTATTAGTATCACTATTAATTCTGCTCTGGTAGAGGATAAAATATCCCATATTTCTGCTTGGAATGCAGTGATGTGTGTTCCAGTCTTCATTTGGATTACCCACTCAATTTCCATTCTACTGTTCATATGTCACCTTGTAAAGGAGTCATTAGTATATATTTTAAGATTGTCCTGGTTACTAATTTCTTGTGTGATTTGTTGTAGCTTTGATATTATTCTTTTGGTGATTTTCAGTCTTTTCTGAATTAGAACTTTCGTGATTGAGAGAGGGTTCATATATATTAATGATAAATTTGTGTCTGGGCCTTTTCTGTTGATTTTCTTAAGTGCAAGCTCTATTCCTTGTGGTAAAGATTGTAGTTTATTAATCGAAGGTTGCTTTGTATTCCTTTCTTGTGCTTATAATAAGATGCAACCTTGGATGCTCTTCTTGACCTTGATATTCACTGAGTTTGCCAATAACTGCATCATTATACATTGTTATTGTCCTTGTACTGCCTTCTGAGTTCTGGGTTATTGAAGAGGCAGCCTTTGTATTTAAAGATTGGAGATGTTTGATTTTCTCAGATCATGTGGGTGGCTACAATGGATTGGTGTCAAGAAATTTCTTTTTCTTTATTATTATCATTATTTTGTCTCTTTTTATAGCTAGCCATTTGATTGTCAATTGTTACTGGAAAGGAGTCACTAATGTGTTAAATCTAAAGCTCTTAATGATAGTGCTGTTGATTCTGTTGTCTCTTGCTGATGTCACCTCACTTTCTATCTCTTCCTGTAGAATGTTGAGCTCACTTACTAGTTCTTTCATCTCTTTGTACTATATAGAGGTTTTATCTTGCTTTCCTAGTCTAGTTCTCACCTGTTGCCAGGAGAAAAATCTTGTCTTACTTTCATTTAGCAGCTAATCTAAGAAGAGTATTCCTTTATGTCTGAGTGAGTGTCTGTGTTTGTTGTACCAATCTTCTGTGACTATCTCTCTAATGGTTCTCTCCTCCTTCTTGATTGGTTTTCCAAACCATGTGTGTTCCGCTAGTGCCATCATGATTCCCTGATACTTCAATATGTTCAGAATCTCATTCATTAAGTTTTTTTCTTTCTTCTTCTGGAATGGGAGTCTGTCTGTTAGGATTGACTTTATTGACCATTATTCATTTTGCAGGTGCTGTAGTCTAATTTGTGTTGTTGTTTTTCCTAAGTTGTGGCTATTTAATCTATTGTATAGATTATTACCATGAAAAAAGATCTGTCTGTCCCATAGGTTGAAGAGTTTGTAAATGAAGTCTGCATGGAGGATACAATTTGGAGTTGTTGATGCTAGTCCTACTTTGTGTTTGAAAATCTTATTTATTTTGCCACTAAGTCTATCACACTCTTTCTCTGTCAAGGTCATATTATTCAGAAGGTACTCGATTGCTGGAAAGAGTGCATGGTTAACTATATATCTTGTCTGTTTATCTGTAACTTTCTTCCATGCCAGAATTTTGATAATTGTCTCTACCTTCCCTTCAATTATTTTCTTTTGATAAACTTTTTTTCCATTCTCCGAAATCCATACTCCCAGAATCCTTGTCGCTTCCTTTTTTTGGAGTGGTATAATCTGTGTTCCATTTGTCATGATGCCTAATTCCCGATATTCTTTACTTGTATTAATGCAGATCAGTGCTGATTTTTCACTGTTGAGCTATATATCATTTATCTTAAGGAATTCTGTCACTTTGTTTATAATAGCTTGTATTCCAACCTGACTGCTTGTAAACTATATGGTATCATTCACGTATACTGTTGCTATAATGCTTGTTTTTTTTTTTTCCCATGTTTATTATCTTCTCCAGATTTGGTGGTGTGAGGTCGTGAATCACTTGGGTTTCTATTGTATATCCTTTATATCTGTCTTTGATCTCCTGCAGAAGAGGGTCATAAAAGATTCTCCATAGAAGGGGGGATATGGTATCTCCCTAATCTATTCCATCTTGAATAGGGTATTTTTCTGTTAGTCCATATGCTGTAATACCTTATTGTTTTTGTTGACTAATATATTTTCCAGAATTCTAATAATCCTTTCTGGTATATGGATTATCCTAAGTGATTTGATCATTATTTCTCTATTGATTGAGTCATATGCTTTGCTGATGTCCTGGCTAAAGATCTAGGCCTCTTTTTAAACTCTTTTACTTCCTCCATAATATTGTTCAGAATGTGGATTGATTCTTGTATGCTTTCACCTGGAAGTCCCACCCAGTTATTGTTATATAATATTTTATGTCTGATATATATTCCTGTTAGTCTTGTTGCTACAATACTCATGAATACTTTTCTTGTGATCTCCAACAATGTATGGGTCTTATTATATTGATGTCTTCTAGTCAGTCTTTGGGTTTGGAAATTGGATATATGTTTTCTTTTCTTCAGTCTTTTGGAATATCTCCTGTGGTCAAGATCTTATTGAAAAGAGTCTCCAACACCTTTAGTCCATTCTTTCCCAGGTTTTTCAGCAGGATGTATGGTATTTCAGATAGGCCTGGAGCACTTGCACTCTTCTTCTTTCTAATTGTGTCACTTATCTTTGACATCTCAATTCTGTCTAGTGTTTTTTGAATCAGTCTTTCTGAATGTTTTGTTTGGATACATATTGTTATTGCCAGTATGGGTATTTCTTCATATTCAGTACCTGTTTTGAACAAGTCCATTCTTGGAAGTGCTTCTTGATTTTGTCCTTAATTTCTTCTAGGTTTGTTATTATCTTCACCTCATTCTCTTGATTTCTTTTGATTAGCCGCTAGGTATCAATAACTCTGGGTTGCCAGTCCAGTATGTTATTAATAATCATGCATGGTTGCTCTTCCAGCTGTTTATACCTTAGCTCTATTCTTTTCTGGATCATTTTTCCTTTCACTTGTTTAACTTTGATCTTGGTAATTACGTTCTCTACTTTCCAAATCTCTTTGGTTTCCAACAACTATTTGTGTAGGGATTCTCTATTTTGTAAAGTGTTCTTTTTGAAGAGTGATGAAAGTGACAAGTGAAATTGGTGTGTTGATTTCCTTAACTTCCTTCTCTATTGTCTTCTTGTCTTTTTTGTTTTGGAACCTAGTTATATAAGTCATCTTGATACCTTCTATATATTTTGTCAAGTTTGAGCTGTTTGCATTTTGACTTGTATATGGTTCTAGTGTTTTTGCTTCGCCTTTTCCTTTAAGTATTATTTTTGCAGCTGCCCTTATTGCCTTTTTAAATTGATTCCATATTACTTCTGCTATCTCTGGGTTTGCCTTTAAGATTTCTTTTGCTATTTCATCCATTTTTTCTGAGAAGTTGATCCATTGTTTTGGTGTAGAGTTCAGATAATCAATCCTATTTTGCCTATTGTTTTTTCTGTTTGCCAATTTGGATCATGAACCATATAATGTATTGAGCTCTAGCGTGAACATCTTGTGATGCTTTTGATTACTGTATCTACTGCTATATGATTTATATTAATCACTTTTGGGAGTAGGGGGCTGGATGTCCAGACGTGGTCTATTCTGCTCCTGTACTCTAATTCAGGCCTATTGTAGGTATAGCTTCTCTTGGTTGAGTTGACATATCTGTATGTATCACTCAGCTCGAATGCTATTAGTGAGTCAATGATATAGTGAGATTTGCTTCCTCTATTTCTTTTCATCATACGGTCCAGGTGTTCATCTGCTATCTCATTGAAGTCTCCTATTACTATGATAAACATGTTTTTCCCTTTTGCCTCAGTGATTTTTGCCTTGATCCATTGCTTGAGTTTGATCCTATCCTACCTTTTCACTTTATTTGCTGTATTGTACACTGTTATGATTCAGTATTGGATTTTCCTTTTGAAGGCCAGGTCTAATAGTAGGCCTCAGTTGTTGCACTTTTCTTTGTTAAACAAATGTGTTGACCCCTTCTTCTTTACCACTATAGCTATGTCTGCTCCATACATCTGTTGTATTGATTTGATTGTCCATATGTGATATCTGTCTTTAATATCTCTTCACCTCTGATTTTCTGCAAACCAGGTTTCTGTTATTCCAAGTATGTCTATTCTAGTTTCTTGACAGTATTTTAATATTGCTAATTGATCTGTTTCTGTATTGAGTCCTTTGACATTTAATGTTCCTATTTTTCAAATTTCTTGTGTTTGTTTTAAACTGCTCTCTCTTGATTCTCACTTATTGAAGCTATTTGCTTTGTTTGATTGTTAATTATAAATATTTAGGGGAAGCTGGGAAGCTGGTTTTGTTATGCTTAGTGTTTCGATGGGTGTATCTAGGCAATTCATCATTTTTTTCATAGTGAAATCTATTGTAGATTCCATATAACTAATCCTTTTATTCAGGATTTCCTGTTTTTATCTGATATCCATGTCATTTGACGATAGGGTTTTGAAGCTTGAGCTTATTGTGTGTGAGTCATACCTGACTGGAAATCTGTTATGTCTAGTCCTTTGGGTTTGACTGATGATCCTATCTCCATTGCCATTATTCTTCTGTTCAGTATATGTATCTGATGTTTTATTGCTTCCATGTCGACTTGAAGTTGTCTGAGAGCCCTCAATATCACTTATATTTGTGTTAACTGGTAAGAGGCTCCTCTTGTGATACTCATATATGTATGTCTTGTGCTAGTTGTACTTTCCTTATTATACTACTTGTCATACCTAAGTATCAGTTATCCTTTTTGTTGTAGAGGTGGGAGTCTAGGCTAACCGAGTCTGTTCATCCTGTCTTTTTTAAGAATGTCTTTTTTTTCAATATTGCAGGTGTTGAGTTCGTGCTCTTGGGCACCACATCCAAAATAAAGCTTTGCTATTTTGGATATCCAGGCTAGTTCCAAACCTCCCAGGTAAAACGTGAAGCCTCTTACTGTATCTAGGTCTTGCATGTTCTTGAAATAAAGAATAGCAAACCATTTGTTTTGATTAAAGTGGTTGAGAAGATATAACATATCTGAGCCTAAGTTTGAGTAATGATTTCTTGTAACTCTCTTGCCATGGTCCCCAGAAGGAGGTTTGCAAGTGTTGCACTATATTGGTTCCTTTTTTCTTTTATCAATCTGGTTCTAATTGTTGAATATGTCCACATGCAGACATTGTCCTTAAAGAAGAATTATGTCTGGCTATATTCTTTGAATACTTCTCTAAAGCTGAACTGTACTGTTTCAGATTGAACCACCCCTGCTGATTGTAGTGTGATATATTCAATTATTGATTTGTTTGTAAACAAGCTAATAATCTTATTTTTTGTGTAGTGGCTAGGGATGTTACAGATCCTAATGGATCGAACTTTGCCCTCCAGGATACCAATCTGTGATACTAATCTAAATTTGATATCTTTATTGTCAATAATCTTTATCTCGCATGCAGTTAGGGCTTCGTAGCAGCTACCAAAGATAACTGCGATCATTGATATGCCAATTGGGGCTTCCGTGTGTACATGCCTTAGAGTTGCAAGATGCCCCAACTTGTTACAAATATGGTTGACTTTTTTCTCAAATAAAAATTCAAGCACTTCTTCCGGATCAATGTACACTTTGCCTAGATGGAATGTATTGTATTATCTAGGGGAGTTTCGTGGTCCCACTTCTATGGTTGCTGGTTTAGAGTTCCTATTATAGCTGAAGCTATTATTGATAATGTCATTGTATGGCTTTATGTTTCCTTTCTTTTTTCTCGTTGTTGATACTGTTGAGGTTACTGTTATAGGTAAAGTCGGTCTAATCTTGATGGCCATTTCCTCTGTTGATTCTGATGTCTCTGTTGTGACTCTCTCTATATCATTCCTAGTATTGTATTTATCATTCTCAAGCTACATCTCTTTCTGATTCTTGTTATCAACTTGGCTGATCTCTTCTGTCTCCATTATTCTTTTCTTTTCAGTTTATGTATGACTTTTCTTTATGCTGGTTAGGAAATTGAATTTGCTTCTGAGTTTGGATTTCAGTAGTGTCTTGGAAACCTTACCACTACTTGTTAGAATTCTTTTGCCTGTATAGTTAACTGTCAGGTCCCTTGTTCTTGTCAACCTTCTGAACATGTTTGTTGCTGGAGCTCTTTACAAGCGTTGTGTTTTTTCTTTAACATTTTGAGTTGTTACCATAAAAGGAAATTTTTAGAAATCTGGGTGCAAGTGGAAAAGAGTTTTTTTTTTTTTTAAAAAAAATATAAATAAGCTTTTATTGCTTATAATTATATATTTCAATAATATTATTAATAATAGAAAAGAAAAATTTATAAAAAAATTATTTTTAAAAACAAGTTTTCAATCAAAAATATTTATAATATTAAAAAAAATTTTTTTAATTAGTTCAAATAACAGAACAAATATTAATTGAGATACAATATCAGTAATATATTTTTAGATTCCATGAGCAATTTGTATAATCTTATTTTTAACTATCTATAGTGACATCATTTTTATTAGTTGTCCTACTCTATCTGGATTTATAATATTTCAAAGATTAACTATCAGAATTTTTAATCTTTAAAGAGCTTTTGATATTTATTTTTTAATAGGTTTTGTTTTGTCACTTGATAATAGTAGGTACTATGAATAATTCTTATCATGTTTAATCTTTAGAAAACTGATTTGAACCTTGATTTTTTCAGGTATAGTAGTTATATATTGATATTCAGATAGTTTAATAATATGCGTTATAGGAGACATATAGTCTTCTATTATAATTATTCTTCAGATATGATCTACAAAGGTCATTTTTTAGTCAAGCGAGACCTTAGGTCTCTTCTAAACATGTTTATTTATTATAGTTTCCATAATAATGTTAATAATAATCACTAGTTTATATATCTAGCTATCCTCTCTAGTAGCTGTTGATTTTATAATTCATAAGATCTTTCATTAATTATTTTCATTTCCTGTCTATTCTATTTTTTATTGATACAAATGATTGAAGTCTCCTATATCTTTTATTAGTATGTTTTTCAAGAAGAGGCAAATATTTACATTTTTGTTAGAGGTTTGAACCAATTATAGTCTTTTCTGGCTGACTTGATATCTTTATATATTTCAGATAATGAGAACCTTCTATTTTTTTTAGTACTAAAACTAACTAGAACCTATATAATCTAATTTTTATACTATAGTCAAATGGTAAATTTCTATAGGTTGTTTATATACAAGTGTATATATGGCTAATTAGTATATATCTTATACAATATAATCTATATTGTGAATATTATTCTTGAGTGGAATTGAACTAGTAACTCATAGATAGTGACCTAAAGTATATCCACTATATTATTGATCTATAAGTCTATAATATTAAAAGATAAGTGAAAGGTATTGTTAAAGACCAAAGAAGTCAAACAAAGTTCAGAATTTTCGCCAAGGTCACATGACTGATGATCATGATACGACCGAAGCTAACGTGAAACAATTAATTGCCGACTATCACCATACCCTTTACAAGCTAGAAGAATGTGCGAACAATCTATTCACATCAAAAAGATAAAGAACTATGAGCTGAGGTAATAGAAAATTAGCTGATCAAGAGGCAATTTATGCATGACATAATACTAGAATAGCCATAATAATTATGTAATAGCCCTATGTATAAAAATGTATAAATGTAACTTCTTTCAATGACTTAATAAAATGACAAGTCTCGAGACGAATCTCACGACGAATATTTTGGATAGATTGTTATAACAGTAAAGTTATAAGTAGTTTTAGGGAAAACTACCTTGAGACTCGCCCAAATCTTTTTTACATCTCTGCCTTGATTTTGATATTGTTTTGTGTGTGTGATAGAAGGACGGACTCTTCTATCCACAAGTTATACGAGCTTTTGATCATTAGCGACAGACTCGCTGATTAGCCTGCTACAGTATATAATATAATATTCTTAAATTCTTTCTACTGATTCTCTAACTATATACAAAAAAGATGTTCACAAGAAGGTTTTATACTTCTTGACTAAAAAGTCTTATTATACTTCTTAAACCAATTTGAAGTAATACTTCAATAGTTATATTCACTTCCTCTTTTTTTTTTGTAAAAAATCTTCTTGAACAAAAATCCGACTTTTAGTAACTAATACTATGAAATATCTTTTTTATCAATAGCAAAAAGTTCTAAAAGAAAGAAGAACTATAGTGTTATTATCTACTCATATATTAAGAAATAATATAGAGTTTTATTGATAATAAGAGACTTATCTTGAAGGAAACTATCTACTCTTTTATTATATTGTGGCTTTTAGAGTTTTTTTTTTCAATTTTTTCTAAGGAATTTATTTACTTTAATTTGATCCTAAATTTTAAATAGTACAAAGATTCTTATATAGTAATTGGTCAATAGAAAACACATTAGTAAAGAATACAAACAAGCTTTTATTGATTATCTCACATGTTTTAATACATTTTCTTAATATCTATAAGAACCTGGAATTTATTATAAGTTGTATATCAGCTATACATATAGATATAGAACATAAAATATATAATATTACTGGTTATATAAAAAGAATAAGACTAGATTAGATCATCTTGGATAAATAACAATCCTGACTTTCTCATTCCTTTTTCAGTGAATACAACTATTACATTTAGGGTTAGTATCTTTTGAAGGGTTTTGATACTTTTATCCACTTATTTAAATTACCTCTAATGACTAGCTAAATAATATTATATCCCTTCAGATAAGATTCGACTTGAATATAATCACCTTTAAAAATTTTTTGGTTAAGCATTAGTGAAATTAAGACTTTACATAGGTAATAATAAGTTTCTAAAGTATTTAGTATATAAAAATTTACGAGAGACCAAATTTATAGCTCTTTACTTTAATAGGGACAAAAGTCAGAAAATACTATAAATCAATAATTTGAATAATAGATAATAATTATGAATAGTTTTTTTTATAATTATTAATTTAAAAATTTTAATTTTCTCTAATAAGAAATATTTGACTTTTGTCCTTGCCTCCTTTTTTAGAAAACTATTTTTACATATAGATAAAAATTGATTCCTAAAGGAGAAAGCAGGAATAAAGTCAAATATCTCTTATTAGGAAACATTAAAATTTTTAAATTAATAATTTTAAAAAAATATTCACAATTGTTTTCTACTATCCAAATTATGGATTTATAGCATTTCTTGACTTTTGTTCCTATTAAAGTAAAAAGCTATAAATTTTGTTTCTTAAAAAGGAACATAAGTGATTTACAAAATTTTATATACCAAATACTATAGGAACCCATTATTACATATTGTTATGGGTCATGTGGGTGACGTGATTTATGTATAATGGTCTAGAATTTAAAAACCTGAAAGTCTGGTATAAAAGATTAAGTGTCACAAGGTAAGAAACTATAGATAAGGCTCAAGTACTGATAAGGGAACTATGTGCATCTGAAAAGTATAGAAAGTTTACAAAGCTTAGGGTTAGTATAGCCAATTATAAAGTATATAGCCATTGTTAGATAGAAAAGTATAAATAGCTTACCAATTAAGAATTTAAAACTTTTTCTGCTAATCCTCTGACCATACACCAAAAAGATGTTCGCAAGAAGTTTTTATACTTTCTTGCTAATAAAGTCTTACCACTTTCTTTAAACCAACACAAAAAGTTCTTCTAGAACTTCCTCACTTCTCCTCTCTCTTGTTTACAACCTCCTTTGAACAAACTGAACTTTTGTGGCCTGCAAATTTCAGCTTTCACCTTTACTACCAATAGCAAGAAAGTTCCTAAAGGAAAAAGGACCAACAGTAAAGTACTGCCTACCTTTTAATTATAATAGAGAAAACAGAGGTTTTGTTCTAGTCAAAGGACTCATTTTTCCATCCTTTGATCGGTCTGTGGCCTCTCAGAGCTACCTTTTGCATGACTATCTAGGGAATTTTGCCTGCCCCAGCTTGACCCTAAAATTTCAAGTAGCACAGATCTCACCAACTTTAATTGGTTAACACGAAACACTTTGGACAAGATTGATAAATAAACTCCTATTGATCACCTCACATATTTGAATGCATTTCCTCAACTCCATAAGAACCTGGAGTCCACCATAAGTTACATGTTGTCAGTGTGGGTAGATATAATATAGACTACTAACACATTTTTGAATACAAGGAAAGGATCCGTTTGACCATGGTAAAGGTCACAAGATGCTCGATTGATCTTTTTCAAGTCAGAGTCACCTATTTCCTGATTGTATGTCAGGTAGGTTCCCAATCTCTACTGCTTGGAAAAGTCTAAACTAGAGAAAGCAGAAAGCTATCAAGAATACTCAGTGGTAAAGTCTATACGCAAAACAATCCAGGAAGTTTTCATTCTATCTTCAAAAAATTTCAAGCTGGAAGACTGGAAAGCTAATGCCAATTTACCAATCGAAACTCAGGTTCAAAAATGTCAGCAATGATATGCGAGCCGGCTAGATAATCTGGGAGATTCTCGTTAATCATTAACATCAATGGCCACCAGCAAGGTATGTCTACCGTGAGGTTAGGTGCTATCCTTTCTATAAGGAATTAAATCTGAAATAAAGGGCACAGATGGGTAAGTACTTCCATATTTAGATAGAAATGAGTTTAATTGATAATATACTAGAAGACTCTCAAGTCGCTCATGCGGACATCAATATATCACCTGGGCCTTTCTGGTTACTCTCTCTCCACAAGCCTTAAAACTGTAAATTCTCCTTAATGGCCTTCATCTTATCTCCATAAAAGACTCCATAAAAGGAGCTCTCCCCAGACCTTTTTACAAGGGAACTCAAAACAAGACAGGCATGGACCAAGAAACAAAACCAATACTTGCTCTAAATGGTATATGACTGTTCAAATTTTTATTTTCATTTTTCTTTCACTATTAATTTTAGACACCAACATACTCTAGGGATACTGGTTTTTTCTTTTGTAAAAGAAAGGGCAATAAATCTTAATATAACTTTAGAAATAGCTTTAGCTTATCATTATCTTTATAGTCACCAAATATACATTCTTGTATTCACACCTCACGCTATTATATATATAATTTGAAAAACAATAAAGTTAGGCATAAGCCCGTCAAACAAAAAAAAAAAAAAAAAAAAAAGTATAAATAGCTTACCAATGTATACCGAAAAGGCAGAGCTGAAAGTGTTAGGAAAACAGCTCTCATTGAGAATAGAGATAAGAGTTAGTAATATTTCAAAGAAACAGAATACAATAAAGTGACACTTATCTTCGGCCAAGTCAATAACCACGCCTTTGCCTTTCCTAAGTGTTTCTTATAGGAGGCATTCTTTTCTTTATGAGTATTTGTGAGACATCTGGATTATGCAAGGCACTACGAATTAGTAACGGACTTGCTGGGTTAATCTACGACAATATGGGTAGTCCTTAACATCAGTGATACTAGGTACCTTAGGTGAATCTTTAGTATATTGACTCTTTTTTTGAAGTTAACAATAAGCAGTTTGGTAGGTTGGCTCAAGTTATACTTTAGGGAGTATTAAAGTATTAAATAGAAAATTAATATAATATGAGCTTCATATTTCTTATTTTTTTGTGATTTGTTTTTTATAAATAGATTTTTTACATTAGACAGTTATATAACTATCTTATCTTAGTTGGATGAGATATAAATAAGTTGCTCTTTATACTATTTATTAATCTATAAATCCTTAGACAATACAGGTAGTTATTTATTATGTTATTTCTAAATCTTTTGCTTACTTAAATAAATTTTATTTATCTTGATATAAGAATAAGCCAGGGTTTAAAAAAACAATATAATACTCTATTTTTTATTAAATTTTTTAAATAATAAAATAATTTTTTTTAAAAAAAAATTGAATTCTACAAGATTCTCTCTAAATTAAATAAAGTTAAAATATTATTAATACTATTATTTTAATTAGATTATAATTTTAAGTCTCTAAATAAAAGATATAATAAAAATTTTTTATTCTAAAAATTCAAATTAATTTTTTTTTTGAATTATATATAATTTTAGTAACTAATTAATAAGTTTTTAAATTAAAAATATCTTAATTAGATAAATTTCCTTTGAGAGAAAGTTGTTTACTTGAATAAGAACCTTTTTAAAAAACTTTTTTTATTACTTTTTTCAATATACAATATAAATTTAATAATTCATTATTTTACAGAATAATCTATATTAATAAACTTTCGATAATAATTCTAACAAATAAAAATAAATATCAACTTACTAAAAAAAAATTGTTCTTTAAATATTATTTAAAGTATTTAGTTGCTTATATTTTTTAATTAATATAGTTTTTTAACTAATAATATATAATATAAAATAATTGTTATATAAAAGTTTATATAATATTATAAATTATTATTTAATATCTAAATAAAGGTATATTATGATAACATAATCGAGAATTAATTCTACAGTACTTATACTATTATAAAATATAATACAGTATATCAATAAAATTAAATAATTTTTTTAAAATCATTTAATTTTTATCTGTCTAATATATTTTTACTTTTTTTTTTTTTAGTAGAATAAAATTATACAATAATAATTACAAAAGTTATTTTACACAATGACCTAATAAAGTAGCAATTTTTAAAACTTCTTAATGGGATGAAATGGTGCCCTCACAATACTTACATAATTTTTTATATTAACTCCTGTTTTTTTTTTAAAAACTATCGAAACCTTTAATTCTAGCAAAAATTATACAATAAGAAAGGCAATAATAATTATTAAGATTGAGCTTCACAATAATGTAACCATTTACTTATAAAATAGCACAAATCTGAGCTCAAAGTTATATCTATGGTCACTACAATAATTAGATCTCAGTCCAATTGAAAAAGATTAATAAAAACTTTTGTATAGAACTTTAAATGATTTGTTTTATTTAGTGCAGTAAAATAAATCATTCAAATGCAGTGTCACCTGTCTGCACACATGCACACATGCATAATGTAAACCAAGTACGGTCAACTCTTGATAAAAGAAAATGTATATATTATATGACAAATACTATATTTTATCATATTGAATGCTACATTTGGATAGGATTATCGTAAAAGAAACCCTAGGTATAATTCCCATTCGATTTATCAAAATTATGTGAAATCACTTGATTATTGTAACTTCGATGAATGTTAATCTTTACAAATTTTTAAAATTTATTTTTTTTTATATTCAATACTTTAATTTAAAACTTTACATAATTCTAAAGCTTAAATTTTATACTTTATGATAATTATTTAATATTTTATAAAAAAATTAATAAAATAGTTAAAA
>CAJVPT010001973.1:0-19165 GCA_910592055.1 Acaulospora colombiana | reverse complement strand
TGTCTTTATTGAAAAATTGAAATAAATTTACAATATTTTACAGACTTTCACAAAGTGACTAACTTGTCTTTATACAAAAGTACTTTAAGTCAGATTTCGGGAACAATATTTTATTCTCCTAATAGATTGGTAATAATTTCTATTTATCAGGATCATTGCCAATAATATGTCACTGTTAAATTATATTATATTATAATTTTAAGTTATATAAGATTATACTATATATTATTTATTATATTATACTTGCATTATATTGTAATTTAAAGCTATTTAATATATTAATTATGACTTTGTTACTTTAAAAATATCAAGAAAGTATTAATTTCAACTTTACTTAACAAAAGTTTAAGAAAAATTCTAAAAAAGTGAAAATTACTTGTGATTATAGTAAATGCAATAAATTAAATATTGTGATTAAATTTATATTTGACTGATATATCCAAGTGGAATTGTTTTTAAATGGACAATTCTCAAAGAAAGAATTAAAAAAGTGGTTTATAATAATTAAAAAAAATATTCAAAAATAGATTTATTAAGAATCCTTTAAACAGTATTATATAGTGTTTCATAAGAATTATAATTCACTTAGAACCCAAGTTTATTAAAAAACAAGAAAACTAAGACAATTATTTCTTTAGTTCTAAAATCAAAAGAAAATATCCAATCTTCAAGAAATCAAAATAAAATTTATTATCAATTCCTAAAGTCAAATAAAATTATACTCAAACTTATTCTACTTTTGAACAAATTATAACTGTTTATATACTTGTAAAAATTGATCATTTGGGTCTTCTAGGCCTTTTAGGCTATCTGATCTATGGTAAATTATATCACTTGCTATATTTAATAAAGTGATCTATACTAATTAAATATCAATAAAAATATCAAAGAATATTAAAGGGATTATTTTTATTATACTTTTTCTTTCTTAAAAGGTGAAGTCCTCTGAGTCAAGTTTTTTCATATAATAAATAAAATAATTGCAACAAATTTTATTAATCATTTCAAATAGATAGTTCATGGATAAAAACTTTATTCAATAAATTTGATTTGAATTGCCTTGAAAGATTTTATAGATACACCTAACTGTACAATAATAACAGTAAGAATTTTGAAATGGATTTTCTTAGAGGTACTATTGTCACAATTGTTTGAAATCCTGGATAGTATTCAATAGTTCTTTCAAATAGTATAAATTGATTAAAGTAGCTATATAATTAGATTGTTATATGTATTGCTTAATTTTTAAAAGAGTATTTTTGATACTATCCTTTGCTAAGGTGATGGGGTTGTATGGGGGTTCATACCAGTTTGGAGTTTTATCCAAAATAAATAATATATTTATTTTGAGTAAGTCCAATTTTCTTGTGGTTGATTGTTGGTAGTTGAGTTTAGATATTTTTTATAGGAATTTTCTTATATAGACATTCCTTAAATATATTTAAGGTTGCACCATTAATGATCAATTTATTTCAATTTGATTTTATATGATGGCTTGTTCAACTGATCATTAGTTCCTGTTTAATATTAAATAGATAAGCTTGATGAATAGTTCATCACTAATTCCCATATTTCATATTTCAATTTTCTTGAAAATATCTTGTGTCAACAGAATTGAACATGCTATTGACATCCTAATTCAATGATCAGTTGCATTATATTGATACAAAAGAAAATAAAATTTCTTGATCAGACTTTACTTTACTATCATTGTTCAGAATAAAAAGAGGAATTGACCTTCCTTCAGACTGAACTTTTTATACTTTATAAGCAATTTAGAGCTCAAAGAGGTATCTTGCAATGGTTTTTTCTTTATAGTTAAGAAGCTATAGTTCAATATTGACAATAGATAACTTTACTCCTTCAAGTAAACTTGAGATAGTTGGCTTTGGAGCTTTTTCAATAATTGGTAGAGTACTTGAAAATTCAAGTACTTTGTTTTCATATAGAAGAACTATGACTCCAACTAATTCAAGCAAATATCTTTTTAAATTTATTTTCCTTCAGAGTCATTAGTAAGTGACAAATGAGTTTAATTGGTCCTCCTTTCTAGAATATTTCTCTAGTTTAGCAATTCTTATATTCAGATTAAAGACCAACTTATAATTCTAATTCTCCTTAAGTTTTAAATAATATGTCCTTCCAGAAAGAGAAATCAAATAATTAATTTTTGCTATTTGTTTTTTAATAAAAAAATTTTTTATTACTTAATACTAAAATATTTTATTATTATTATAATACTTTGTGAACTAATAACTTGTGGTATATAGTAATGCTCTGAGGATCCTTATTTTATATTTGCATTTTCATTTCTAATAGGTATTATATATCTCATCACTTATACATAATTGTCATAATCATCCAACTATATTGTTATGTTCAAAGAAGATAAATTAATAAACTCAATAAAAATTAAAATTGTTTCAAGAAGTTGTGTATAGTACAATAAAAATAGTCAATATTTTTGTTTTAATTGTTTTGATTGTTAATAATCATATCAATGCCTTTGCTAAAAATTGTTTTTTTAACTTTATTATTTTTTATTAGAACTCAAGCAAAATCCATTTTAAGTTTGCTGTCTTTTATTTATTTTTATGGAACTATATAAATAAAAAGTGAAATAATTAGTCATATTTCTTCTATTATATTTTAGAATATTTATAAATTCATTTATATATTTTTGGATTGGATGGTTTGTCTTATTAGTACAGCTTTTCAGTTTTTTTACTTGAATTTTCACTTTTACAGATTTAAAGATTAATAAAGTTAATATCTGTTATCTTGTTATTATAGGTCAATCTATAACGTTGCCTAACAAAAGGACTTGTTTTTTTTTTCTCAGATTTCTGTATCTATTTAATTAGGAAAAAAGATAGATTTGTGATAGAACTATTTTCAATACTTGAAATGATCTATCTGATTGAAGTCGAATGTAGATTCTAGTAGGATTATATAATAATTAATATAGAGTAAACAAAATTTTGTTATTTGAGATTAATATTTTTCTAATATATCAGTTGAAAAGCTAAAGTAGACTAATTAATATATTTTTTTTTTATCTGGATATGCTGAGAATATTTTAGTTTACATATTATAGTTTATTCAATTTAATTTACAGTATGTAACAAAACTTTTTGAAATTTTATTTATATAATATAAATACATATAACTTTTTCAAAACAAAAGCAATTCATATGAAATTTTAAACATGTAAACAACATATTTTAATAAGTATATGTATACTATTAAAATTCCTTACTTATTATATTTTTTTATAAATATATTCTTACAATATTATTTTTTGAAAAACATATACAATATCAAACTATATTATATTTGTGAAAGAATGGAATTACTTCTATAAATGAAATATATTCTAAACTGGTATAAACATATCAAGTATTTATTATAATCTTAAAAAATTAAATTCTAAAAGAAATAATTCAAGAAAATCAAGTGAAGGTTGACTTAAAAAGATTACTGCACATGAATCAAAAGCAATTGATCAATACTTACATTATAATCCAAGACTTTTTACAAGAACTTTTACAATTAAATTATTAAATATGAATACTGAAGTATCTTATATGCCAATTTCAAGACATTTAGCAAACTTGGGTTATAAAAATAATCTATCTTTAGAAACTCTTATGCTTACTACTGCTCATAAAAAAGCTCATATTATTTGAACAAAAAAATATCTTAATTATAATTGAAAAAAGATCTTATCTTCTGATGAAACAGCATTTCAACTATTCAGAAATATAATTACTCAATTATATAAAAATTCAAGACTAGTCAAAAGAATATCTAAAGATCATACTAAAATTTTTGCATAGAGAGAATTTTATATAAAGGGAAAAACTTCTCTTTTTTGTTTTAAAGAAATTATGAATACAAAATTTTATATTAATATTTTGCAAAAACACAAATTAGAAATTAATGGATTGCTTGAAAATAATTTTTATTTTCTGTATAATAATGATTCCAAACATGCAAGCAAAATTGCTAAAGCATTTATTAATAAAGAAATATAGAAATAAGATTACCTAAAAATATTTTAGAATTAGAACAGTTTATGAGAAAATAATGGGATAAGATTCCCAATAGGTTTTAAATAATTTTATAGATTCAATGAAAGAGAGATGTGAAATGATAATTGAAAAGGAAGGTGAAAAAATTAATTATTAATTTTATATTAATAAAATCTCTAGATTTTCAGCTTTATTTTAATATATTTTTATTAATTTTTATGCAATAGTTTTTAAGTAATGAATAAATAAAAAATTTCAAAAAGTTTTATTATACACTGTATATAATGACTTTTATAAAAGATCTCAATTCTTTATTATTTTTTTATAAACCTTTTTGTATTAAAAGAGAAGTGATTAATATATACAGTATATAATTAGAAATCATTAATTATATACAGTATTACCAACCTATTCAATAATCTCCAAATCAAATAGATAGATGGGACAACTATAGCAGTAATCCACTTTAAGTTGAGGAAGAATATCTTGGTCGTGATATACTAAAGTTGATAATTCAAGGATAGTAGAGGTTATACAAACATGTTGAAAGAGGCTTTGGATAATTTGGTTTAATTAAAAGATTTATTAGAGATATATAATGTTAAGAGTAAGAGAATTTAATAGATAAAACTTTGGGTCAACTGCTTTGGATAGCTGGTCTTTATATATATAATTGAATATTAATTATTTGATAACCAAAGTGACCAAATCTATCAGATTTGTCATATTAGGCCAATATGTTAGATCTGCTTACTTGAGTAACCTGCTAGCTAAATATAGATAAGAGATAAAAATTAAATAATAAAATTAAATAATACGCACTATATCAATCATTACTTTGCCTTAATGATTGAATTTACCCTATGAACCAATAAGACACATCTTGCATCACATGTATCACATGATCCAAAAATAGAACTAAAGTAATACAATAGATAAGAACTATAGATAATAATAAAAGGAAAATATAACTAATAATTAAGGTTAACAATATATATTGTTACTTTTTATAACATGCAGTGATAGCCTTTATGAATAATACTATATGGATAGCACAATTCAAGAAAGATATAGTAAAAATCTTAAAAGAAGCAAGAATATTTTTATAAGACAAATAATTTCCAAATTAATAATAACAAATTAGTCCTAGTTACTATTAACAATTTCAATAAGTATCCTGAGAAAGTTCAAATAAGAGTCAATAAAGAAATAGCCAAAAAATTAGATAGAACTTAACAAATAAGGTTTCTAAAAATCTGGACAGGCAATCAAAAAACAGTTATTGAGCTCAAAAAATATATGTTTAAGGAAATTAATATAATTATCAAAGTTCTAAAAAAATAAAAAGCTAATTGACAAACAAGTTCTTTATATTTTAAATAGAATATTAATATCAAGAATCGAATTCAAAATATACACAGTATACTATCTTAAAATATGTGCAACACTTTAATAATAGAATATATAAAATTATTTAAAAATAAGGTTACGTTATATCAATTGATATCCAACAGTATAATATACTATACTATTTCAAGATCTATAGTTTAAAGAGTATTTGAATGTTATAAAAAGAAAGTCAAATAATAGGACTAGACAATAGATTAAATAATCTAGAATTATCTGAAATCATAATAATTATCAAACTCAAGCAAGTACTAATCAAATACTAGGAGCCTATCAATATACTTACTTGTAACTTATTGAATCATCTTCTAGAAAAGGATAGCTTCATATTACAAGTACTAAAGTTAAATAAGAATATAAGTATGATCTTTTAAAGTTGAAAATGGAATGATATTTTTGAATGAAACCAGGAAAATAGTCTAATTAGAGAATATTTATCAATAGAAAAGTATTTAAAAGTTATTATATCACTCAGAAACAATAAGCTAATATATATAGATCAGCTAATTGACTATGAAACAAAAGAAATATAAAATAAATAAATACTCTAATTGTTACAGAAAACAAGTAAAGAATTTATTCCAGAATAATACCTATCTATAACTAAGATGATACAAGGAAATAAATTAAACCAGCTTATAAAATTTTAAAAAGAAGAATAAATAAAATAGAATTTAGAATACTCTACTCTTAACTTCAACTTTAATAAATGACAAAAACTTTGGATAGTTATAAAAAACAAGTTTTAATAGTAATAAATAGTTTGAGAAAAATTAATTCTAGATAATACTAAAAGGCACCTTAAAATAGAGTACTTCAAATATATTAACCTTTTTAAAAATCAAGAATCAAAACTAATCTGGTATTAAAGATGCATAGAAGGTATAAAGATAGATAATTGATGCATAATTGAAACAAGTATAGAGAAAATATATATAATTTTATACTTTAATATAAGAAAGTCTATTAAAAAAATCCAATTACTGAAAATTTCAAGTTTCAAAAAAGTATTAGAAAAAATAATATATAGAATAATATGTAATAATTAAGTAATCACTCTAAATAAAAGAATACTATAGATTGAAGTAGAGGATTGAAAAAAAAACATTATTAAAAATCATATAGAAAAAAGTATTTATCAATTTCATTTAATTAAAATACTTAATATAACAAAAAAAGAAAAGAATAAATAAACTTTTACTCTTATAGATCTCTTATAAATTATGGAAATATAAACATAAAGATGTGAGTAATATGAATATAGATAGAAAAGACTGAAAAAGAAAACAAGTTCCAAATTAGAGTAACTGATTGACCTTTATTCACTAAAGTAGAGTTAGTAGCAATAGTAACTATACTATTAGTAGCTCTGGTAAACAACAAAGTCAAGATCTATACAAATAGTCAAGCCTATATTTTAAAGTGAAAAACTATAGAAAAGAAAGACTCAAAAATAGTTTACAAAAGATGGTTAAAAAAATAAAACTGGTATCTATAGGCTTAAATATTGGATCTTGTAAAGAAAATGAAGCTAGATCTCAAGCTTATCAATATTAAGGCACATTTTAACATTTAGTATAATAAAGAAGCAGATTATCCTTACCAAAAAAGTACCAAAGTTTTCAATAATAAAATAAAAAAATCTTGTCATATTCAAGATTATTATAGATATTAAATGGTAAAATATAGTATTAAATATTTCTATAAGACAAGTTATTAAAAAAACAAATAACAAAATAATAGTCTACCAATGGACAACTCAAGGTAGAACTAAAAAAAGATAGGACCAGCAAATTCAAAACTAGTACAGATATACATAGGACCTAGTATGGGAACAGTTAAAGAATAAACATATATGGAATATCTTCTTTAAAAGCTCACAAGACAAAAGCTTTTTTATTAAGTTTATTAATGATAAACTATTAATATTAACTAAGCTAATTATAAAAAGATTGGATCTTTATAAGCAAGTGAAATGTATTATATGTGTTTAAGAAGAAAAAACAATAGAACACTTGTTAAAAAGCCCAACTTATAAGACTTGGTGGAATGAGATATAGCAAAAAGGAACAAATGAAGTCATAAAAGAATTCAAAAAATTCTTGAAAGATTAAAAAAAGAAAATTGAAGAGAAAAAGCTAAACTTAATAATAGATAATAAAATAAAAATAGAAGAGATTGATAAACAGATAGTGAAACTGATGAAAAGATTCTTAAAAACTAGTCAAAATATACTTAGCTTCTATATGGGACTTATAGAGGAAGAACTAATTATAAAAATAGTGAATCTGAAGTGTTGCAGTAAGAGAATCAGAAAAGAGACAAGAAGATAGATAACAAAAATGTAAAAGAAAATATATAATTATTTTAGAAAGAAAATATAAAATGCTAGATACTGTATGAAAGGTAATCGAGTAGAAACAGATATCAGGAATTCCCAAATAAAATACAATAAAAAGATCAATATATCTACAAGGTCAAGAAAATAAAATTAAGAGTACAGAAAATTTATTTATTAAAAAATCTATATATAAAGAGAAAAGAATTAAAAACAAGAAATTGAAAGAAATCTTACTAAATAGTATAAAGTATAATATAAAGTGATTGGGTTTTGATTTCTATCAGAACTTTAATAAGTGATCTGCAGTAGTGACCTATAAACAATGATATTAGAAGTTGAAATAGTTTTTATCTGAATTACTAATGGAATAATAAATTACTTTCAAAGTTATACTTGAAAAATAATATAATAAAGAAAAGTGAATTAGTTAGAGAATTAGCTTTAATATCTTTTTTTAGATATATAGTTTACAAATGTTTAATAAAGTATATATAACTAATCAAATAGTGGATATTATATATATATATATTGCTACTTTTTATTTGAAATAATAAACACTATATTATATAGACTTTTAAATAAATTTAATATTTAATAGTAAAATTTTATTAAAATTTTAATCTAACTTTATAACTTAATAATTTTTTTTTTTTAATTTGCAACCATATTATATAGTTTGATCTTTATTAAGAAGTTTTATAACTATCTATAATATTATAAATTTTTTACATAATGATTAATTTATTATTATATTGAAATATTTTAAGTTAAGTCTAAAGAATAATATTTTACTTTTTAGAGAATTGATAAATAACTTCTATCACTAGATTTATTGTTAACTGTTTGTTACTATAAATTATTAAATTAATAAAAAAAGTAAAAAAGAAATTAAGGAAAGGAAACAATTCAAAACCTCATCAAAAAAATTTAAAAAAAAGCAATTCTTTTCTTAAAAGAAATTTGCCTAATTGAAATAGTCTTCTTGCTTCTTTTAAATCTTAGAAAAATCATTTTGTTACTACTTATGACATTGAACAAGTCAATCCAACTAGTCCTTTATTAAGTGAGTACTAGATTGAATTATTTTAATAAAAGTATTCAAATTTCAACTTTTGTCTACTAAAATTTTAATAAGCTTCAAATTTCTTATATTAATTATTGCATAAGGTAATTAGTATAAGTCTTTTTTTTTAAATTTTTAAAAATAAAAACGTAAGTATATAAAAAGAGTACAAGCGCAATCATCGTTCTAAAAAAATTGTTATCAGTTATGTGTACTATTTTAATGGATAGATAAGTAAAAAAAATTACGTATGGATTAATTAATGAATCACGGGAGAGGCCGAGCTTATCAAAATTCGCATTGACAGGATGAAGTAATCTCCGTGTTACGCTAAATTAGTTGTCTCGACTATTCTTTTACGCGAGTATATTTTAAAGAACCGAATACGCTATAATCCGAAAATAAAAAAATCAAAGTACTGTATAATACGTAAATGCACGTCCGTAGGTCTACTGTATGTGATGTAAAGCACGGCACCGAAGCAGTTAAAAAAAAAGTAATAATAAATCTTGATTTGCTACGTTGTTCTGAACCCTTGTTTTTATTGCTATCCATATTTAGACATAAAATCAACCATCAAGCTTGTAATAGTAAACATTCGCTTTGGTGTTTCATAGCCACAACACTACCCATTAAGGTGGTTTCGTGTCGTGTGTGACAGCGTAATAGTAGCACTTAGATTTATATTTTGAGAATGTCAACAGTATAAATATCTGTCAATTCTCAAGTTAGACAATTCGTTCGCCGAATTTCGAATTGATCGTCGTCCTGCTTTACAAATCGTTGGGATATTTTGGAACGAATAATGAGTTCGTCAGCTCCGATCGAATTAAGTAAGCTTATAAATGGATATTTGTAGTTATGGTTGTTCTATTAAAAGCATCTACAATTTTGTGAAATGGCTTCTAAAAAGATAGTCAATATGATTCCGATGAAGAAGTTGACCAAGATTCAGAAACGGCACCGCTCACAGGAAACATAAGCAGGGAGGTTAGCTTACCATGTATGTTTTCATCCTATCTCATTGTGATGAGGGCGAGACTTCTGCGTCGTTTATTCTAATTATGATTTCCAGTACCCTCGGCATACGCCAATGATAATAAATATGAACCCTGGATGACTTTCAAGACTCGACTTAGGTATTATGTACCGGTCTTCAGTTGGCTACCGGCTTACTCATTCGGGACATTTTGGGGTGACTTCGTGGCCGGTCTAACTGTGACTGCCATTCTATTGCCTTCATGTTTATCATTTTCCGTTTTGGCAAAGTTACCACCAGTTCATGGATTATACTCTATAGTTATACCGGGAACAATATACGCTTTTCTTGGAACTTCGAGGTGAGTCATTGCCATCTAACCTTCTAATCATTCGCGTCAAGGTAATTTTGAACAAAATCTCTATCAAATATGGATCCCACTATTAGACAATTGGTCATGGGTCCTGAAGCCCTAGTGTCCATGCTCATAGGTTCTTCTGTAGCGCAACAACAAAAGTACACCAATCATGAAGGTGATGTCGATACAGCCATCGCTATTGCTGGACTGATTACATTATTTGTGGGGATCTTGACATTTATGCTTGGCATATTTCGACTAGGATTTTTGGACTCGGTTTTATCACGTGCTCTATTGCGAGGATTCATTTCAGCTGTAGCGATCGTTATCATAATAGAACAATTCTTGGTTATGTTGCGATTAACTGACGACGCTGCTCGAGATGGCATTGGTCATGCATCGTCAACGGTAGAAAAGTTTATTTACATAGTTACCCATATTCACCTTGCGCACGGGCTTACGACTATCGTGTCATTTTCGAGTTTAACTTTCCTCTTGGTTTTCGGATTTTTGAAGAAAAAAATGCTAAAATATTACTCCTGGGCTCAATTTGTACCTGAGATTCTCATTTGTGTAATTATCTTTACTATATTGTGCTCTATTTTTGATTGGGACGAGAAAGGTGTGAAAATCCTTGGATCAATAAAAGGAGGTGGATTTCCTGCATTTCGAATTCCCAATCCTCCTGCTGCTGCTCACTACAAAGACTGCTTTGAGACGGCCGTTTTAATTTCAGTGGTTGGATTCGTAGAATCAATTGTAGTTACAAAAACCTATGCATCAAAGCACAATTATTCCGTTAGTGCAAACCGTGAGTTGGTGGCCTTGGGTGCGGCTAATTTAATCGGCAGTTTCTTTCAATGTTTTCCTGCATACGGCGGTATGGCAAGGAGCAGCATAAATGATAGAGCTGGTGCTAGAACCCAATTATCCGGGTTAATTAGTAGTTCTTTTGTTCTGTTGTGTTTGTTCTTTCTCCTTCCCCTATTTTATTACTTGCCAAGGCCAGTTTTAGCGGCGATTGTTTGCGTGGCCGCGTTGTCACTGTTACACGAACTTCCTCATGATCTGTATTTCATGTATAAAATTAAAGCATGGAATGATTATGCTTTACTTTTTTTGACTTTCTTTATCACAATCTTTGTATCGATAGAATATGGAACGTTAATTTCTGTAGCATTGTCATTGGTGCTCGTCGTCAAGCATTCTACTTATCCGCGAATAACCCTACTGGTACTCCAAAATTTTTGAAGTCTTAAGTTATTTTCAATCGATTAACTTCGTTGTACTCAACATAGGGTAGAATCGGAAACACAACCAAATTTAAGCCCATCAAAGATTTTCCGGGTGAGGCCGAGCACATCAAAGGTGTTCTGGTGGTTAGAATAGCGGAGCCCCTATACTTTGCTAATACTGGACAGCTTAAAGATCGGCTGAAGAGATTGGAGGAATTTGGTGACCTGAGCGTGCATCCTTCCGAAGCTGCCAGAATGTCACCAATTGAAAATGTAATATTTGATATTGAGACGATGGAAGATTTAGATGCTAGGTATATTATTATTAATTTTTTTTTTATTTTTAGCAGCAATCCTCACATTTACAACCATATCAACTCAATATTTCATGATGTAGCGCTGCACAGATTCTTTTTGAGATCGTTGAATCCTACCACCGGCGTGATGTCAATGTGTTCTTCGTGAAATTACGCGCAAATCAAAAGAAGATGTTTATTCGTGCCGGCTTGTGGGACAAAGTCGGAGAGGATCATTTTTTCGGGTAAACTTTTCTGAAATCTTAGATTTTATTCAAGGCATTGAAATTTAATCAACTAACTTTTGATTACTTGGAACCTTAACAGACGTATCTCCGATGCGTTAGAATACGTTAATGTTCAAGGATTTCATATAAATTAAATCGGATTATTTGCAATTTGCAGGCTCCTATTCTATTGTTTTGATTTACTATTTGATTTTTGGAAATTCATGGAATTTTTACCGCGAATACAACAGTCAATTTATTGAGAAAGCGGTGAAATACTTTGCGGTCTATGATAAAGTTCTACGTTGATTCATTGTTTAAACTGAACTTATCAATATCAGCGTACAAGAACATTCGAAGAGATAAATGCAATCAGCAACACCAGATTATTATTAACGATCAGAAAGAAAAGGAAATTGATTTTAAAAATTATCCAAAAGAATTTAATTTATACTTTTATAAAATATCTTTGTTAGAACAGAACAATAACACGCCGTTAACAAATTTAAAAATAAATAGTAAATATTAAATGTGTTCTATATACTGTATATTATTATTATTAGTATCATTATTTAATCAATAACAACAAAAAAAAAATTTTTATTTTCTTATTTTTTTATTACCTTAAAATGGATTTAGATGACGGAAATTATATTGATTTTATATTTGTAAAATAAAAATTAAATCGAAGAAACTAAAAAAAATTTTTATTAAAAATATACAGTATATGAGTTAGATATAAATAATTGTATTTTTTTTTTTTTTTTTTAACACTGACTCATCCTGCACCTCTCCGGCCACTTTATTAAAAAAAGATCATATTTAGGAATAATCAGGATGAATATTTTCCCATACTGTCTAAGGATTTACAGATCATTAGAGAGAAAATAGTATGAAAAGCTATCTATTTATCATACTCGATCTAAGTCTAATCTAACCAGGATAAGGAAAATACATGACCACCTAGTATAAATACTCTTTTCTAATAACAAAGAGGGAATTGACCAGATATACTCAAAGGTGCATTGCTAGTTACCCGCTATCATTGGTTTGATACTATCTAGAATTTTAATCCACCGATTAATTTTTTGCCACCCATTAGAGGGGCCTAACCTGCCAGGACTCACCCAAGCTACTCAACACCATCTGGTGTTAAGGGTCACTTGTATTAGTTAAGGACCAGTCAGTGTGAAAAAATTGAGATGGGAGAAAAGGGGGAAAACAAGAGAAAAAGGTTAAAAATATTTACAAGAAAATGAAGTAGAGGAAGGAATGAAGGAACACCTAACAACTACTCATCTACCCAACTTTGCCTCTGATAAATAATTGTATTATATTAATATAATATCCCACTTTTCTTTTGAAAGATTGGATATCTTCTTTTGATTTTAGAACTAAAGTAATTGTCCTAGTTTTTTTGATTTATTAATAAACTTGGATTCTGAGTGAACCATATTTCTTATGAAACACTATATGACACTGTTTAAAGGATTTTTAATAAATCTATTTTTGAATATTTCTTTATTATAAACTGCTTTTTTAATTCTTTCTTTGAAAATTATCCTTTTAAAAGTAATTTCACTTGAACACACCAGTCAAATATAAATTTAATTACAATAGTTTGACTTTGATTGGTTGTCAGATATAGTTGAAGTCTTCAAGTTAGAATTCTTGAAATGTGACAGCTTCTAAATCTTCCTGGCTAATAAAACTAATGACCGCAAATCTCTTTCTTTGGTATGACATCCTTTTTGAAATGTAGTAGGTCTTGACCTTGGTTTGTTCACAAATTCTTCTTAGGTCAAAGGTAATGGTATTGGATAGAAGGTTGATAAGTTTTGCTGCAGATTGATCATGTACTTTCATCTGATCCATGTCCCATTGTACATCAAAAACTCTTACAGAGTCTATTTTGAGAGGAACACTCCATTTGTCGATTAGGATATATTTGTCCTCTTTATTTATATAAATGATCATAGCTGTTTGTTACATTTGTTGAGTTAACATTGTGATATTGCTTATCACTCCATATTTAGCAAAAGATTATTGCACTTCTATGAGTTTAATATTCAAGAGAATGACCTATACTCTGATACTGTTTTCCTGTTTTAGAACTGGATTTATGTATTCCATAAGATTCATGTATTTGTTGTCTGTATCGGGTAGTGAGGTGTTATAAATCTTGATTGCTTCTTATTTGTTACTCAAAATAGTAATGATATATTCTGTCTTTTTTTTTCTTTTCACTTTGAATTGTTATCAATTCATCTGATGAGTTTAGGGTCTTGATAAGGAAAATTATCTTTTGAGCTGTAGTTTTATCTGACAAATCCATAGATAGAATATTGATCTTGGCTCTCTCTCTGCCATAGCAGATTGTTTTATCAAAAGGAAAGAAGGATCTTGGTTTAGTGATTCGATTGTCGAATTTTTGTTTATCTTTGTTATCGACTTGTTGCCATCACAAGGTTAAGGCTTAATTTTTTTCTTCTATCTCCATCTCCATATCTGAGTCATCTATACATGCTGCTCTTTGTGTCTTATTGGTTGATTCTTGGTGGACCTCTTCTTAAATCTCTGTATTGATTGTTATTGGAATACTGTTGGGTTGGTTTATTGTTAAGTTTTTAGTAACTAAGATGTTTTCTTCAACTTCCTCACTTCAGCTGATAGTCTGAACAGTTGTTATTGGTGAATTGAATGCTATGGCTTGTGTTGCCAAGTTCTGAAACAGGTTTTGAATATTGGAGTCTTTCCTATGGATTTTATTTTAATTGTTTTCTTTGGCTTTTCCTTTGTTTATAGTATTTTTCTTTGCTACTTGTATTGTTATTTCTTTGTATAACTTGTTTGCATTACCTCTTGTAAGAATGTTCTCATTGTAGTTGGATCTCTACTGGGCCATTATTCTATGAAGTTCTCTTTGAGAGGACATCTCTCTATTCATCTTTTCTTTTTCTTTAAAATTATCATAAAAGAAAATTTTTTAGAAAAAATACAATAGATCTGCAGGAATGGGTTTTTTTTGGGAGGGTATGACAGATAATAATGGGTTCCTAAAGTATTTAATATATAAAATTTTATAGATTACTTATGTCCCTTTTTGAAAGACAAAATTCATAATTCTTCAATTTAATAGGAACAAAAATCAAGAAAGGCTATAAATTAATAATTTGGATAATGAAGAACAATTGTAGTTAGTTTTTTTATAATTAATATTTTAAAAATTTTAATTTTTTTTAGTAAGAGATATTTGACTTATGTCCCTGTCTCCTCTTTAGAGACTCATCTTTAATAATAGATAGAATATACAATACTAGTTCTTTGAAGAAAGTTTCTCTAATACTTGTTATTAAGTATTCTTTATTTTTTCAATTAATTTTGCCTATAAATTTGTTTTCAAATTTCTTTTCTTTTGCATTGTATAGCTTTTGACATGAGTGGTTATAGTATTGATTAGAAATTCTTCAATTGTGAATCTAAGTTAATTGCAACTAAAAGAATGTGTGCTAGTTTCTGGTTTATAGTATTTAAGGTATTTATTATTTGTGTACAGGGAGGAGATTCTAGTATAGAGTTTGTTATTAGTTGGCAATTTATCATTCCAAATGCTGAAACAATATTTTTTGAGTTTTTAATCTTCTCAGTCAGTATGGTGGTTACTTATTTTGATTGATTATAGTAGGATAGTAATTGTTTACCAGTATATTTCTTTTATTATTCTTTCATTATAGTTATATTTTGTTTGATTTAGGAGTCTCCATTTTGTTAGATGAATTATCTGGATGAGCTTTTTTGTGTTTAGCTTTATAAAAACTTTTGTAAAAATATTGTTTTATTGTGGTATTATTTCTAGGAAACTATGTTATATTCTTAGTATCTCAATTGCTTTCTTACCAGATCTTATTCCTTTTTATCTATCAATCTATATCAAACAGTCTGCTTATTCAATGTATTCAATTCCTGAGTGTTTCTTTATCTTGTGGAGAAAAAGTTTTTATATTATATGCAATATTAAGAAGTCATTTTACTATTATATATCATAGTTAAAGGAAAACTTTATTAAATATCAAATATAAGCAAACAACTCTGAGTTGTTAGTAAAGAAAAAAATAGCCTTTAAATACATGTTTTTCCAATATAAATAAATATAATAAAAATACATAAAATAATATACATATAATCTTAGTGATTCTCCCAGAAGATCATATACATATAATTAATAAAAATAAAATAAAAAACAATATGATAAAGACAATCATAATGAAGCACAATACTAAACAAGTATATCTATGATACCCCTTGTTACCTATGAATGGTAAACACAACTATTACTATAAATCTATTGGTGTTTGTCTATATACTATTAGTAATTCAGGTCTCATATCACCTTGGAGCTTCAGAATCAGTGGTTAGGTCATGTGATTTAAAATATCATGTGTTATATTAAATCATTAATATTTTATGGCTAAAAGTCTAAATCCTTAATTATCTCGAAATTATGTTTGACAACATCTTTCTGGTCTATAAGAAAAGATATTTATCATATCAAAATACTTATAGTTTTCTAAAATTATTTAAGAACTTATAATCTGACTTTTAGGTGTAAAGTCATATTTTCATCAGGTGACTTAGGTAAACTTGTTTTAGTTTTATATGGTTTTGTTTGTACAAACCTGTTATTTGAAGGAGAAGGTTTGAATTTTTTTGTGTTTTTATGATTTTTTCTGGGTTTTTCTTCTAGATCTTGAGAATACTGTTTATTGTTACCTGGCTGTCTATGTAGAGAGTTGTTGAACAATGTTTAGGTAGAACACTAAGTATTGTGAATATTGCTATAATTTTTATCCTGATAGATAATATATGTATTATTACTTGTTCTTGAAAGGTGTACTTCTCTAGATCTGAAATAATAATAATTCAACCTAGATCTATATGGTATTTCAGTTGAAGTTATTCAGGAAACTGTCAGTGAATATTTTAAAGATGGCACAATTTTCTAGTTTTCTCTAATTATTGCTAATGTTTCCAGGCTTTTTATAGAGCCATTAAGTAGTTTGTTCAAGTGTTTGTAATATGGGTATACACTTTTTGAAGAATAAATTTCAATTTTGCTTCCTATTGAACTGAAAGAGCTTATATATATTCAAAGAGTATAATGGATAAGGAATTGAAAAAGATCCTGTTTCTTCAGGTTGTTTTTTTCTTTGTGTGATTGCTTTCTCTTGTTAAGGACTTGCTTTTGTAAACTGGAATTGTAATGAATTGTTGTTTGGTGATCATGAAGCTGCATTCTTTAGTTTGATTTCCTATATTATTAATTATATATCCTTCGTATGTCATTAGTAAAGAACTTTCTGGATTTTATGTATAATATTTATATTTAATGATGTTTTGATCTATTTTTCATTGTCTTTTATCAATGGTTGGAATACCTTCTTTTATTGTAAAGATCCAATGAGGTCTGGCTGAAGAGAGATAAATAGTGAGTAAAAATATTTTTAGTTGTATTGATGTCTACTAGATTTTTGGTTTCCAGTATTGTTTTAAGTTTGTTTTATATAGTAGTAAACCATCTTAGGGTTGAGCCCAGAACAGATTTTTTATTAATTTGGATAACTTGATACTATTTCAAGACTTTAGTTTTATCTGTATTAAGGAGTTGCCCTATAAATAGGATGTTATATTTTTTTTTAGATTTTTTCAGTATTTGGCAAAGAAGGTTTTGCTCATTATATCTTCAATTGAAATGTTAACTTCTTTTATTAGGATTAGGCTATGGGTTTCTTCTGAAAAGTATGCTATAAAGTCATGTCTATTCAGAAGTCAGATAATATTGTATATAAAATTGTTGCCTAACTTTTTTAAGAAGTCTTTTATTTTATTTATAATGGACTGTATCAATCAGAATTTATTTTGTAAAGTCTGTATTCTTATTCTTGCTATTTTTTCCATTCTGATAACTCCATTAATTCTATTGATCCAGTTTGTGATATATAGTAATTATTGTCTATCCCAAAGATATATTATGTTGTATTTATATTTATTGTATAGGATATTATTGAGAGTCATTTTGATTAGGCCTAATTTATGTTTAAAGGTTAATATAATATTATTTACAAGAAAATTGTATAAAACACATCACAACTCTTTTTTATAGATCCCTGACTATCACTTTCAAAGAAGTATTTCTCCAAAACTTTATATTTTGAGAATAATAAAACTTTAAAACTTTCCTTAAAAACACCTGCTTTGCTTAGCAAAAGTTATATATTATCCTTCTTGTTTGTGTTTCCTTTTCATAAATCCTTTATCTAAGAAGTTAACGACAAGAAAGCTTTTCTAGAAAGAAGAAACCAGATGAAAAAATATCCTCTCTCTTTTCCCTATAAAGGTTCCAGAGTTCAGAAAAAAGTTTGGATCAATAACTTCATGCCAACCAGTTAAACTGACATTAATACTACAGATAAAAATGGCTTTTTTCTTAGCATGTGCAGTTTTCTTGATTTTTTTGGGAAATTTTACTTACCCTAACTTGACCCTGAATTTTCTGTTAAATCAGATTCTAGGTGGATTGATTGGCTGAAATCTGGAATTGATTGCTTCATGATTAGCAGAAATATAAATAAGGATATATATAATATGGAATATGAATGCATTTTCTAAGCTTTATAAGAACCTTAGGTCTATTGTAAGTCATTGGCTAGTTGTGTAGATGGATAAATATTACATGGACTATAATCTCCTCTTTCTCATTAATCCTGAAAGTATCAAGACTATAAAATAAGTATCTTTAGAGGCAAAGTTGAGTGGAAGAGCTGTTGTTAAGTATCCCTTTATTCCTTTTCCTATTTCCTTTCTTGTAAATATTTTTAACTTTTTTCCTTCATTTTAATTTTTTTTTTAATACTGACTAGTCACAAGACTAGTATAAGAAACTCTCAACACCAGAAGATATTAAAAATCTTGGATAAGTCCTGGCATGTTAGGCCTCATCAGTAAATAGTAACAAGCTAATTGGTGTATACATTAGTATACTCTAAATGATATTAATTCCTGATTATAGGAATGGGTCAACAATACATAACCTATTAATCTCATTTATTCCTAGCTTTTTTTTTAAAAAAGAAGTATTTATACTAGATGGTCATGTATTTTTCTTATTCTGATCAGATTAAACATAGATTGGATCATAAAAATTGATAGCTTTTATTCTATTTCTCTC
>CAJVPT010001972.1:0-19167 GCA_910592055.1 Acaulospora colombiana | reverse complement strand
ATACATGAAGACAAGCTTCAAGTTGTTTTAATGAAAGTATAAAGACTTTATTAGCAAAGAAGTATAAAACTTCTTGTAAACATCTTTTTTGTATATGGTTAGAGGATCAGCAGAAAGAGTTTTTTTCATTTTACATCATATCAGTTAATATATAATTTTATTAATAAATGTGTCTATTTTCAACTAGATAGAACAATACAATTAGTGGAAGTAGTTCTATTACAAGTTCATTTTCTCATAATTAAATAGATATAACAATCTGAGAAAAAGAAACCAGATCCTTTTATCAGGAACACATATCACTAAATAATGACTCTACAAACTATCAGATCTATAAAGGTAGAACCCAAGTGGAAGACTAAAACATTATACTAATAGAACAAGTTATATAAACAAAAAATATAAAGATAAACTTATAAGTATTATAAAATATAACAGAAGAAATATAGTTAATCAGCTTATTTTCTATACCAATAGCTCTTACAAAAAATAAATGATAGACTATGAATTTAAGATGGTTTGACTTGAATTTTAATAAAAGATAACAAAGTGGTTAGACAGTTCTTAGTAGAAACTTTTACTTGACCATCTGCAACAAGAGCTGAAATATTAGTTATTCTTACTGTACTATATATTACTTTTCAAAATATGACCATTATAATTTACACTGATTGTAATATTACAATTAAAGTATAGAAATTTATCTATTCACAAACAGAGACATCAACAAGAAGATGGATAAAGATTATTAACTGGTCACTGTGAAATAAAATCAAAGATCTGATAAAGAAAAAAAATTTTAAATTTAGAAATCTGGAAGGTTAAAGCTATAGAATTAACATATTTAATAATCAAGTAGATTTACTTATTAAACAGGTTAGACAAGAGAATTCAATAATCTGGCATTATTCTATCAGAGCTAGAAAGAGTCCTTATAATAGCCATATAAAGAGAAAATATAGTATAATAGAAATTAGTATCAAAAATTTTATCAAAATATTCAATAAAAAAGGAATTAGACTAGATTAAACAATATAAAAAAAGATTTGAGATCTTTGAATTTAAAATAACAAGTCATAAATTTACTAACTTTTTGAAATTAATTCAATTTAACCAATACTTTTGATACCTCTTTCAAAGTCAATAAAAAAAAAGCTTTCTAACTAACCTAATTCACAATAAACTTTCAGTCTTATAGATATTTAAAAAAAGAAATCAGATATATACATTATAACTACTTGTTCAGTATATGAACTTTAAAAAGAGACATTAGAATATCTTTTTGAATATCTAACCATTAAAAAAATCAAGCAAGACATATGATAAAAAGCAAATGAAAAGATATATAAATATATAAGCAAAAAAGTTAAAGATAAAGAAAAAGTCCAACCTGTAATAAATAACTGGACAGACAAATGGTTGAAAAAGATTCAGAAATCTGATAGAAACCTTTTCAATACTATTTGTGAATATATGAAAGAAAATAAGATCACTTCCTTGAAGAAATATCTTAAAGAACAATTCAAGATCCCACTTGCAACTATACAGAATATAATCAGCAAGCTTTATTAAAAGATACTAGTAAACTTCAAAAAGAAGACTTGAAAAAATCATTATATCAAAGTTATAAAATAGAAAAAAAAACAGAAGATTACAAAAAATATAAAAAAAATAAAAGATATACGTATAGATTCAATATACAAACTGGATAAAATCAAGAAGAAATGCTATTATTTCTGAAAAATCTAAACTTGAAAGGCATTAAAGAAAAAGAAGAAAAAAAGTATACAGTGATTATTAAGAATTGGATTTATTATAAAATCAAACAGTTTAGTTTTTAACTGCAAAAAAAACTTAGAATAATCTATAATAATAATTTATAAACAACAATTTTATTAATTAGAGAGTTATTTAAATTAGTAAAGAAGCGAAATATCATTTCTTAGATTGTATTTAAAAAAATAGTTTTTTGATGATGAGTAAGTTTAGTAAGTGAAAGTTATAACAATTTGTAAATATCTAGCATATATACAATAAAGATATACTATACTGATCTGATTATAGGTTAAAAAAAAATTATCTTTTGAAATTTTTAAAATTTAATTTTATTACATATATAGTTGAAAGTATTATTATATAAACTACTAATAAAATAACAAATTACTTTCAAAGTTATAGTTAAAGTTTATATTAACTAAAACAAGTAATTGAAGATTTAGCTTTAATCCTATATTGAAATATACAATTTACTATAAGTTTAATAAAGAAATATAATTAGTTTAAAAAAAATAAATATTAATTATCATATTATAATCAATATAATATTGTAGATATTTATTTGATGTCTTAATAAAAATATGCCTTAATAATATAATTGTAAATTAAAAAATATATTTATTCTTAGACTTTATATTTTTTAATAAGTTTAATATAATTAGCAAAATAAAAAGTCAATTTATATATATATATTATATATAATTTTATTAAAAATTTTTTATAAAAAAAAAAATCGAGTTACATAATTAGAAAAACTTGAAAATTATCCCAAATACTTATAAACATAATTATAAATTAACAAATAGAAAAGTTGAAATGACTTTCATTAATGCTAAATTATTAACTTTGATACCTCTTTAGCATGCGTAGCAAAAACTTTTAAAGTATTTTTGTCAGTATCATACACCGAATACCAACCTGGAGCTAATTAATAAGAAAAAAGATTAATAATAAAGATTAACGAATCTTTCGCTCAATATTAAACAGGCACTTACGCTCATGAGGTGGGTCACCGATCCATTGAGGATAATTGTCACTCGGTTTAGCAACACCAGCATATGCCCAAAACATGTGTCCAGTAAATTTATGTTGTTTTTCCAGTTCTAGTACTTTGTTTGTTATAGCAGTAAAATATTTATCCCTGTTTGTTGTAGTTGCCTTTGGGGAATATTTTGAAACCCCACTCCATGCATCCCTTGCCATTCCTTTCGTGTTTTGATTTATGGGGAAGGAAAATTAATAAGCAAAGAGTCGTATATTTAATTATGATTATGATTTATCGCTTACCGTATTCTCCAAGTAAAACAGGTTTATGTAAAATGCTTGTTGACCAATCACTAACATTTTGCAAGAAATCTAACATAAAACTATTAGCTCTCTGAAAATTCTCAATACTAGGATCATCGGACTTATAATATCCCCAATTTTCTACCCAAACGTGTGCACTTGTAAAGTCTAATCCGAAAAGAGATAATTAATTTCGCAAGTAAATACACAAAAAAAAGAAAGAAATTCAACTAACCAATATATTTACTACGGTGCATGGTGATAAACCATTCTTTACCGTGTTTTCCTTCGGCTCCGGAAGTGACTAGATGATTCTCATCCAACGATTTTATATATCCTGCTGAGGAATCTATCCATTTTCCCATATACTCATGCCCATTCTCTTTGGGAATATCTTGTGGCTCATTTGCCAATTCCCAGGAAAAAATTACCGAATCATCTTTATATATTATACCGTTCACAGTATTTCTTCGATTTATTACTGTTTTCACATGATTTAGATAGTATTTTTGACATGTGTCTAAAACTTTTGGATCAGAGTAAAATCTTTCGGCATATTCTATAAACGGGGTAGCATCTTTTCCCCAATCCGGGTAAGGAATTGGAGAAGAATTATCAGCCCAGTGAACATATTGAGCAAACCCCCCTGACCATTGCCAATAATTGGATAAGGTCTACAATTGAGTTTAATTAGAATGGGGAGAATAGGCAAAAACTCATCAAGATAGTTTTACCATTATTGCTTTCATTTTAACATGTCTCAATTGGTCGAGGAACCAATCAAGCCCTATCCGATGAAGAGGCAAATAATTTTAAGATAAATACTAATAATGAAATTATAAAATTTAAAGATTTGTACCTTCGAAAACATCTTCGTTATATTCACCAGGAGAATTCATTAAAGCCGGATACATTCTTTGAGGTTCACCAGATGGGCCCTCACTACCGGCCATAATTCTTACGCAGTTAACACCATTCTCTTTAAGAGTAGCCAAATCCTGTATAACTCTCGACCTATTACCTATCACCATACCAAGATTCATAGCTTGCCAATAATTCGCCCCAATTATATAATAAGGCTTGTCATCGAGGACAAATCCTGTTCCACTGATTTTAACAAACGACTCTCTGATTTTTCCATCATTGTCTGACTCGTTCATAACTTCTTCAATGTTATTGCTCTTCGAATTAAAAGAACCTTTATATGAGCCAATATCATCAGAACTCGTCTGAATAAATTCATATATCAAAACAATACCAATTAGAATTGTTAGGTATAATAGAAAAGTGATAATTCGATTCATTGACTTTTTTGAATTTGACGGAAAAAAGCGCTATTTATTGTCTAATAACCTTGGGCCGTGACTTAAGTCGGTCATGTCAGTTGACTTGGTTGACTAAACTGTTAAAGTTTATAAATTAAATTATTCTTAACGTTAATAATGTTTTTTTTTTTTTACTGTAACCCGCGATCATGCCATCATGGTGTCTTTATAGAGGCATTATGTAAATACCTGACTTTTACATGATGACTAATTTATCATTGTACATAATTAAATGATTACACCACTTAAAAAATATAAGGAATTCATTAAGTTTCAACTAAGTACTCTAAGTCAAATTTAGGAAACAATATTATATTTCTCTAGTAGTTTTATACTTTTTTTTTTTTTTTAACCCGAAATCATGCCACAATGGCATGTCTTTATTGAGATATTGAGAAATACCTAAATATTTTACAGACTTTCACAAAGCAATTAACTCATTGTTGTATATTATTAGTTAAAGGACTACACTACTTAAAAAATATGAGAAGTCCACTAAGCTAGTTTGGACTAAACAAAACTAAGTCTAAACTAGATATTCTAAGTCAGATTCAGGGACAATATTTCACTCTTCTAGTAGTTTGACAATAGTGCCTCTAAGTTAATCAGGATCATTGCCAACAGTTTGTCACTATTGATTATCCCGAAAAATAATAAATTGCTAAAGTTGACACTGGGAAAAGGAGAAGAAGAAATAAAATTTAAAGCCCTTCAAAAGGTTTTTGTTCCATTTCATAGTTTTTTCTCGAAAGGGGTTTGCTTGATTTTGATATTCTCTAAGCTTTATGATATTTGAAAAACTTAACTATTCCTGAAAGTGACTTCAAGAAGAATGTTTAAGGAACTTATTCTTCTGTCGATATATAGATTCGCTTATCGCTAGTGAGGCCAGCACCATATTACAGAAGAGTTTATCTAATTGGAATAAAGAAATCTTTTCAAGAACTTTGCCTGACCAGGATAGAAGCTTGGAAATCTCAGCTTTTGTTCAAAAAAGTTTTTTTATCACATGAGAAACTTAATGAGAGATAGAAGTTAGATCTTCTATTTCTACCCGTCACTCATTTTTCAGTATCATAATTGTTTCCTGGAGATTGAACATATACAATTGGAAAAAATACTTTTTCTGAAACTTTCTTTTCTATATCACCAATGATGTACCAAGACATGTGAGATGTGATCAATAGAAGCTTATTTACATTTCAAAAACTGATGTGTTTCGTGTTAGCCAATTACCTTTGGTGAGGATTTATGTTATCCAAAATTCAGGATCAAACTGAGGTAAGCAAAATTTCCCAGAAAACTGTAAATATGGGAGCTCTAAGAGGATCAAGACAGTCAAAAAGAAAGAAAATAAGCCTTTTTACTACAAAAAACCTCTATTAACCTCTTGCTTCAAAGGTTAGAAAGATCTTCAGTACTTCACAGTTAGTTCTTCTTTCTTTGGAAACTTTCTTGTTATTGATATCAAAGATATTACTTGACTTTTCTTGGTCACTAGAAGTCAAGTTTTTGAGTGAAGAGATTTGTAAATAATAGAGAAGGATAGAAGTGACTCTTGAAGTTATATTTCAAGTTGTTTTAAGGAAAGTGTTAAGACTTTATTAGTAAGGAAATATAAAAACTTTTTGCAAACATCTTTTTTGTATATGGTTAGAGGATCAACAATAAGGATTTAAAAATTGTTAAAGTTGAAATTTATAATAAAAACATAGTAAGTTCTAATAGTTTTATACTTTAATAAGTCCTTAAAATATTTAATATACAAAATTTTGTAGATCACTTATGTTCTTTTTTGAAAAATAAAATTTATTAGTTTTTTACTTTAGTAAAGACAAAATTTAAGATGTATTATAAATCAAGAATTTAAATAATAAAAAATTATTTATTGAAAAATTTTAATATTTTCTAGTAAAAGATATTTAATTTTTGTTCTTGTTTTTTTTTTTAATATTTATCTTTATTATAAATTGTTTATTACTATCAAAAAAAAAAAATAATTCAAAGAAAAAAAAAACACATTCTCACATAATTTGAAAAATCTCAAAATTACCATTTTAAGAAATTTCAAAAATTTCTGCTTCGAAGAAAAAACCAAAGGAACCTGAAAACTTCTTTCCCAAGAAATCTAACTACTAATATAAATACATGTTTTTATCACTAATATTTCAAGAAAACCAGCAATAATCTACTACTCTTCGTCACCAACTCTCATTATTTTATCTTCTTCCAAATCTCAAAAAACTATCCACTTATCTAGCTCACAACCATTAGAAGTTCAGAGAACGAACAAGCTAAGTTTAAAGTGATAAAAGCTACTTTCAAAACAGTTTAAAGAAATAGACTCACAACAAATATCAATATCTACTCTTAAACCCATAACCTTAACTGCATTTAACACATTTCTAGACTTTTAATAAACCTTTAAACTTATATATGAAGATCACAAAATAGTCATAAAAGAAGTTATGATCAAAAAACTAATCTATAGCCTTTACATCTCCTGAAGCAAACTTGATATTATAATAGACGAAACCTCCAACACTTTTTTTTTGAAACAAAAAACCCAAAACCTCAAACCTCCTCCAAACACATCCATTTCAACTGAGAAAATGATTTGTGACAATAACATGCAAATAGATACAAACTAAGCTATCCCCATATCAATTCATATGCAACATACATATGTTAGCTAGCCTATTTTTTTTAAAAATAGCAATGATAAAGCTATTTATTAACAAAATTTGGACCAATTACAAGTAATAACAAATGATACCTTAACAAACTAATTAGAAAGGCCCCCAAAGGACTCTACAATCTCATAGACTGATCAAATCAACAACAAATTAGACATCAAGATTGTTGACTCTTAGAAAAACCAAAAAGCACTTTTGAAAATCTGTTAAGAACTTAACACCTTTACATGTGAACTAGAAGCAATAATTAATCTCTTCATAATTATCAAACAAAAAGCTCCCATCAGAGCTCCCAAAAATCTAAAGGCAATATTCATCAAAATTGAGCTCAGAAATAGGACTTTCTTTTGTACATTCACTAATCAAAGGCAAACACCAGTTACAATTTAAAGAAATCAAAAAACAATGTCACAACAACTGTTGCAACAAACACAACATTACCTTTATCACCAGAGCAATGAAACACAAAATCAGAAATATTATAAACAAGGTACTATTCATAGCCTATCTCAAAATTCATAATCTGGCAGACCTAAATATTGGCAGGTTGCAGCAATTATTGAATATGGATTCAACTACTTCATGAATCCAATACTTCCAAAAGCAGACTATTATAACATTCTTAAGCATTGCAAAGAAATAATTAAAAATAAACTGCCTGTTCTTTCTATCTTATCTGACCTTATTCTTGCAAATATAAAAGTCAAACTACTCCATCCCATTCTTATTTCATCACCATGACTACTAGCACAAATAACCAAAAGCTTATAAACATATTATAACTTTGATCTCCTTTCAGAAACATTTTTTAAAAAAAAATTTGAGCTTTCAAATGATCCTGAAAATCTTGCTCTAGAAGTTAAGGACCTTTTTTCACTAAAATATAGAGCCAGCTGAAAAACTTACAAGCTTTGATAACAGAACTCAGGGACTTCTATTATATTCCAAAAAAAACTTCCAGAATTCTACTTCAATTTTCTTCTCTCCAAACAACAACTTCTAGCCTCATATACTGAATTACTGATCAAATTAGCCATTCATTTCCCAGTGAACAACAATCCAATAGCCAAAAAAGATGCTATATAATTACTATAAGAACATAACTTTGCAGTCAGAGCCCCTTTTTTTGATTATATTAAAATAAAACAAATTCTTTCTCCACTATATCAAATTAGTAAGAACTTTAATGTCACTCTTCAAATTCAGCTGCAAAGTAAAGTGAACCCACTTCTAGAACTGTTAAATTCAAGATTCAAATTTCAGCTTCCATTAGAACCTGAATAGATTGCTGCCAATCTAACTTAAATGAGAAAACCCCCTTATCAGTATCATTAGAACATATTGAGGAAAATCTCAATATTTCAAAAAAAGATTTATACAGTAATTCACCCAAATTTAAGGAAATTTTAAACAAAATCAAAATGACATATTATGGAAAAATATCATAATAGTAGATTTATCCAGTATTACCTGATCTTTCTACTCTTGAAGATGCAATCTCTTTTCTCAAAAACAATTAAATCAATATTACTCTCCCTATTATAAAAAACTAATCCCTTCCAAAACGTACCAAAGAATTGAGTAATAATTTTTTATTTTATCAAACTGTCAGATGATTTTATTACTGAACCTGAGCTACCTGATCCAGAACTAGCTCTCCTGTTCATTCTGTTTTAATAAATACTAGTGGTAGCAACAATAGTTACTCTTTTAGTTTTAATAACAATATCCTTATACCATAATATCAAATTTGTAACCTCCTCACTTTAATCACAATTAACACACAAGGCTTAAATTAACTGGGAAAACTACAATGCTTCATAAATTTGCAACCAAATGCAAGAGACATAATAATCTGCATTGAAACAAAATATACAAATTATCATCTCCTTCCTAAAAGACTTAACAACTACACTATAATCTCAAGTCAATCCAATAACATCCCAAGTAATGATACATGTATTCTTATCTTCAACAAAATAATAAATCATATTTTCAAGACCTTCACACAAAATGAGTACTAGTGTGTAGCACAATTTAAATTCAAGTCCAAAATTGAGATAAAAATAATTGCCATATATCTTCCATATGATAGTCAATCCAAAAACAAGACAATTTTATCACTTTACGAATTTATCTTTAACAACAAAACTGAAATGATCATAGCTGAAGATTTCAACACATTTTCAAAAACAATACCATCAATAAACATATCTACAAACAATAAAAAAAGGAAAATATATAACCATCTATACAATTTAATTGTCTTAGTAAAGAGATTTGACAAAGAACATAAATATATACATTTTACATCCACAATGCCTCAAGGATTGATCAAGTCTGATTCACTTCCAATCTGACAAGCAAAATGTTAAGCTACAATATATTTGATCCAGTATTCATAGCTTTTGACCACAAGCAGATCTAAATAATATTCAATTGGTTTAAATACAAAACATAGAGAATAAAATTTATAACAAAGTATAGCAATTTGACAAAACAACACCTGAACAACTAGTATCATTTAAAGAAGATATCATCTTACAACTGGATTAATTTCTTTTTTCTTCATGATTACTTTTTGAAAGTATAATCAATTAAGCTCTTAACAAAAACATACCTATCAGAAAAATATAAATACCAATCAAAAACAAAAAAAATCTCTTTTTAGAAATTAATAATGCTATAAAATATATCAAGCTAGCACTCAAAAAAATCTGGTCCAATATATTACCTATTACTTTACATAGAAAAGCTGAGGAGTATCATCAAAGGATATTACAATCTCCTCCCAGTCCAAGCTCACTTAAAAAAACACTTTGAACCTTAATTACAGAAAAACAAAAGAAGACTGCATTATTAATAACAAACAATATTCAAAAGAGAGTTAAAGAAAACTTTGCAAACTTCTGAAATAGATCCAAATACTATATCAAAATGGCTTTCAATAACATCAAACCATCTCTTGACCTTTCAATCCTCACTAATAAACAACAACTGCAAGACAACCATGAAATTTTAATCGATATTATCACAAATCATTTCAAAAAGTTGCTTACATTCAAAGAATTTGAAATTAATGAAACATGGCAATAAGACTATATACCCAAACAATAATTAAAAGAAGAAATTTATTGAGACCTATTCAACATTATCATTTTGCAAAATTTAGTAAAATCAATAAACTTATTTCTAATAAACAAAGTCCTAGATTCTAGTAAAGTTCTCTATAAAGCATCAAAACATGTAGAAACTCCAGCCTTTACTGTACTAATAAGCTTTTCAACAAAATACTAAAAAATGAAAACCCTTTCAAAGCATGGAAACGATCTATTATCACATTTCTGCTAAAAAAAACTTATTTGATCCCACAATTTAAATGATACCAAACCTATTGCTCTTATAGAAACAAGTAGAAAAATCTTTACTAAAATCCTTAAAAAATGATTATCATTAACAATAACTGAGTACAATATTTGTATCATTATCCAGCTTTGCTAATACAAAAGATCAGAGTACCCTCAAATTACTGATTATCATCAGATTACTTATTAGCACCTTCACAAATCTTAACAAAAAATATTGGCTAGTCTCATTTGACATTTCAAAGGCATATAACTTAGTCAACCTCAAGAGTCTCGAGTTTGTCATAAATAAAATAAAATTATCTACTAAATTCACAAACATTATTATGAAGCTAATGACAAATCAGTCACTTCAGTTCATCTTCTATTATAATTTAACTCACCCTATATTAGTCTCACAAAAATTGAACCAAAAAGAAATCATAATGCTACTATTATAGATTATCTTTTATGACTCAGTTATTTCAAAAATACAAAATATCCTACCATCCAACAATAATATTTTCCTACATTGATAACATCGCAATCTTTATACAAAACTTAGCAACACTACAAAATGCAACTGACATATTCACATTATTTCTCAAAATAAATCATATAACTTGCAACAAAGCAAAAATTGATCTAATAATAAACTACTTAACAAATATAAACAATATCTAAATGTTGAGGATATTGAAATCACTCCCAAATTCTTTGAACAAGATATCAAATTTCTAGGAATCTACTTATTTGGTTCCCCTAAGTCGTCAACAAAATAAAGCCTCCTAAAAAAATCCAATGAATTTATCAAAAATATTACAAGTAAAAAAATATAGAATAGCTTTATTACAAAGCAAGTATCACAATAGATTATCCTGGCTCAGATTAATTATATTCTTCAAATAATACCCTTAAGAAAATATGACATAAATATACTCCAAATATCATTCAACAAAGCAATAAAAAAGAAATTAAGTATAGAATGTATTCTATCAAATAAAGTATACTTCTCACAAACCAGTATTAATTTAATAGCTCTCAAGGATCAAAAAACAATAACTCTAGTCAAACTACTAGCTACTATTTTAGTGAACAGGAAAATTGCACCTTTTATCCAACAAGAGATCTCATCAATTCAAACTAGCTGTACAATTTGATTATGCCCAATTTTCTATTCTCAATATTCTAAACAATCCTGAATTACAGAAATAGTCCAGATAATTATAGACTACAAAATTAATATCTGTCCAAATCCATGTTCTTTCTTACATAAGGATGCATAGCTGTCCATAGGACTTTACACCAAAATAAACAAGATAACAGTTCTATATTTATCAAGGCACAATATTAAAACAGTCAGGTAGATCACACAATAAAACAAATCTAGTATAAACTCATGGAATGAGCTTTATACAAAAATAGAACAAGTTACTACTGATCACATCCCCAGCTGGTATATCAATCTCAAAGAAAACATCCCTTCAACAACTGGGAACATGTTACCTTTTCCCAATTCAAAACCTTTTTTCTAGGTATTTAAAAATGATAAACAATATAGAATTTATAAAAACAAAAAAGAATTATAATAATAAAGAAATAATTAGAGAACAACAATACATTATACATAAGGTCACATACTATTTAAACTAGTACCAATGTTATATTCAATCTTGTATCAAAAGTAAATCTATTGAAATAACTAAATCAATATGGTACAAAAAAAAAAAATAACAATATTCTCTACTTCCTTAACACCTTAAATGAAATCGACATACAACTCATTTCCAACCCCATCAGCAATGAAATAGTCCTAATTCAACTATGGCCAACCACTTCTCGAGCAAATGTCCTCACAGACATAGTAGTGATCCAAAGGATCAGTGGAATTGAAGTAGAAAACAACAACAGTTTACAATTATTTCCTCATATTTCTAGTTTTTATTATAAATTATGGACTATTCTAAACAATATAATTGAAAATGCCATACATCATACCAATATAATATACTTTATGTTCAAACTTCCAAATATCAAGTTTCTATTATATATTAACAAGAAAATCAAAGTTCAACATAGTAATATAACCAAAAGATGCCTAAACTTAACAAAAAACAAGAACATCAATCTAACATTTAATAAAATTGAAGTCAAACCCATTTTATTAACTATTTCAATATTTACAAGTCTATTCTTTACAAGCCAACACAATTCTCTACTTCACCATTTATTAACAATAAAATAGAACCTAGTATCACATATTGGATAAAATTTGTTAACTTATACATCAAGCTATTTTCAATTATCTTAAGCAACAATTGTATATATAAACTCAACAACATTTCTGAATTCCTATAGCTAAAAGAAGTCAATAAAAACTATTTAAAAATGAATAAATATAATTATAAAGCCTTAATCACCTTTAGAACAAAACTGTTATTCAACTTGTTATCAACAAGAAACAAACTTTGCAAAAGATATTTAACATTATACAAATATTCAAGGTGCTCCAGATGTAACTACATAAAAGAAGATCAGCTTTATATTTTTAATTGTGTTGAAAGTAGAGAAACAATTAAAAAAAAACTATCTAAACTCGACAAAATCTTAAAAAAAACAAAGCAGAAACTGAACACAAACCAATTCAATAACAACAATACCTGAATCAACCAAAGGAGATATTTTATTCAATATAGCTATAGGAAAGTCTAATCAATACTGTAGTAGACTAATCGACAAGTCTGTTGCTAATGGCCAAAAGCTCGCATAACCTGTGAATAGAAGGGGCTGTCCTTCTATCATATACAAAAAAAAACACAAAAATCAAGGCAGAGGCATAAAAAGATTTGGGCAAGTCTCAAGGTAGTTTTTTCTAAAAACTACTTATAACTTCATGGTTATAACAATCTATTCAAAAAATTCATCTTAAGATTCATCATTTTATTAAGTCATTGAAGAAAGTTACATTTATACATTTTTACACATAGGACTATTATATAATCACTATGGCTATTCTAGTATTATGTCATACATAAATTGCTTCATGATCAGCTAATTTTCTATTACCTCAGCTCATAGCTTATTATCTTTTTGACACGAATGAATTGTTTGCGCAATCTTTTATCTTGTAAGGAGTATGTTGATAGTTGGCAATTGGTTGTTTTGTGTAAGCTTCAATCATATCACGATAGTCAGTTACGTAACCACGGCAAAAATTCTGAACTCGATCGGATTTTTTTGGCCTTTAACAATATCTAGAATCATTATCTAGTGAAAATTTACAAATTCAACTAATAAACAATTCACTAAAAATCCTTTACAAAATTTGAAAACAAAGATCGGATATATTCAATATTTTACCAATTAGTGGAATCAAATGGAACAATACAAAAGTGACACACAAACTCAATAAAGGTAAAAACAATATAAATAACAATAATATCTCAAAAATAATTATTGAGTTATTGAATTTATTAAACAACTTCATACAAAAATTATATTTTTTCCTTAATAATAACATCATTTTTGAATGGGCATTAACTATTCGACCCTATTCTAGTGAACCTGGATATTGTCCAGTAGTATAGTATAATTGGAAAATTGCAATAGACTATAGTTAATTTATTAATATAAAAACTATTAATGTCACATTTAAGAATTGACTTTCTAATAAAAACTTGTATTTAATGTTTATTTGTAATAAAAAAAAAAAAAAAAAGAAAAAAAAAATAATTCAAAATTTCTTCAAAAGATTTTTAACTTTTTTAAAAAAAAATTATCAATTGAAATATCTTTTAGTTTTATGTTATTTAAAGAATTTAAAGAATTTAGTTTTCTTTAATAGTGAATAAAAAATATTTGAAAAGCTTATTTTTTTATTAATATATAAATTTGTTTATTACAATTATTGATATTATATTAGTATCATATTATAAAGGTTTGTTTGATTAAAATAAAAAATTCTTTTCAAAAATTTTGCTTAATTAAAATAGAAACTTAGAAACTTTAACCTTTGTTTAGTAAAATATTTTTATTATTTAAAAATTTTAATAAAAAATAAAAGCCAATAATTTATATTATTTAATGATTATTTTTTAATATTATAATTATTACTAAATATTATTAATAAGAACTATACATAAAAAAGATATTTACAAGAAGTTTTTATTCTTCTTAACTAATAAAGTCTTTCTACTTTCCTTAAAATAATTGAAGTTTGTTTTCAAGAGTTATTCTACTTATTTACAAACTCTTTTGAATAAAAACTTGAACCTCTAATGACCTGAATAGACTCAAGTAAATATTTCGTTTACTAAAAACAGGAAGGTTCTAGAAAGTAAAAGAATGAACTTATAGAATATCACCTTTTAAAGCTGAGTATGAAATAAATATTTTCTAGATAAGGGAAGGTTTATTATCTACCTTCTCATATACTGTCTCTTGCCTTCTTAGAGTGTTTACAGTTTTTTTATAGTTTTTTTAGAAATCCCAGCTTGACCTTAAATTTTTAATAACATAATATTATCTGACTTTTGATTAATTGATATGAAATACATTGGTAGCAAGATGTAAACAAAGTTCCATTGACTATACTTATATATTTCAATGATATTATTGGTGAAATGAAAGAGAATCAATTGATGTGAAATCCTTCACTCCTTCAAATTAAGTGTAACTGAAGCAAAAAGATTAAAAGACTATTAGGACAAGCACTAAATTTCCTATATGATAAAAAAGTGATTATTTGTTCAAGCTGAGATCTTTAACTTCTTATTATCCCAGTTGAGCTAAGTATATTAAGAAGGTTATTTCCTTATCCCAGTCAGGCAATAAGACTGAAAAATAAAAGACTGTAAGCAAGACTATCTCTAGGATTGAAAATACATTTCTTCAGATATTGTGTAATGATATCATAATCAATAAGAATTCCTATTACCTTCTACCATTGTAAAACAAAAAAATTCTTGAAGAATAATTTTTAAGCAATAGAAGATATACATCAATAAAATTTCTTTAACTAGATATGGCTATTGGAAGATATTTGTAGTTACATAATATAACTGAAAGGTTCTATAAGAATATGGGATTCATTATGAGCTGTTAAGATTTGTGCAGGTGGATGAAAAATTAATACCAAAAGAAAAAAAGTGAGAAACAAGATGTTAAATCTGAGTAGGTGATAAGTATCTCAAATGGTTATAAGAAAATAATCAAGACTATGAATGGAAGAATAAAAATATTTCAGAAGAATTAACTTCTAATGAGAGGAGATCTTTAGCAAAAGTCCTTTGAAGAACATGTGGTAGTTTTATTTTATTATTTTTTTTTCTCTTAATGTAAGTACAATTATGTATTTTTATATATACATAATGATGGGTCCCTAAAGTATTTAGCATATAAAATTTCGCAGATCACTTATGTCCTTTTTTGAGGGACAAAATTCATAACTCTTCACTTCAATAGGGACAAAAATCAGGAAATACTATAAATCAATGATTTGGATAATGGAGAACAATTGTGAGTAGTTTTTTTATAGTTATTAATTTAAAAATTTTAATGTTTCCTAGTGAGGGACATTTGACTTATGTCCCTGTTCCCCCTTTAGGGACCCATCTTTATATATATACCTTCCTTTTATTTTTCCTTTTTTCTATTATAGTTTTTAAAAATTAGTTCCTTAGAGAATAATTAACAATGGCAATTTGCTAGCAATAATAAGTAAGTTGGAAGGGTCTTTACCCAAAACTTATTTTGAAGCAAAATATTGTTTTCAAAGTCATACTTTTAGGCTGAAGCTTATTTGAGAATTGAAAGTTTATAATAAGTGAGTCAGTATGAGATTTAGTTTAATATAATATATTTGCTTAATATATTATAAATAGTTTTATTATTTATAATTAATAAATATACTATGTTGACCTGATTATGGGTATTAAAAAATATATATATTATTATTAAGAACTTATTTATATTTTTATAATTAAAAAGAATTTTTTTTTAAATACTAGTGCAATCTTATTTTATTTATATATACTATATATAATATTATTATATTGGTATTACCTTAAAATACATTACCTGTTTTCTAGACTTCTTTTTTTGAAGAGTACTTATCTTATAATTTGTTATCATCTTTTTCAAAAAGATCAATTTTTCAAAACTAAACTAGTATTAAAATAAATTTCAAATATATAGAAGTTGTTTATAATATTTGTAATTCACTAATTTATAAAGTCATTGCTATAGTTTTTATTTTATTTTATTTTTTTATTTTAATTTTTTTTTTATCTTCGGTCAGGCTAGGTACAGTATATGTGCTTTATTAAACATATATATACTTTATATTAGAGAATACATCGCTAAAGCTAAGTCTCTACCTAACTTACTCGTCTCTATTTTAAAAAATTATTAAAACTCTAAGTGCAACTTCGGGAATGATTTATCGTTCTGTTAACAATTCAGGTAAAGACTCTTCCAACTATTAACTTTATTGTCTATGGATCACTACTGCAGATTTATTTTATTTTATTTTTTTAAATCTTTAGTTAAGATATATATATATACTTTATTTAATATTTATATACTTTATATTAAGAATATTTTATTAAAGTTAAATCTCTCATTAAGTTCCTCAAGTGGTGAAAAGGCTTTTTTGAACAAAAGCTGAGGTCTCCAAACTTCTATCCCAGTTAGGCAAAGTTCTTGAAAAGATTTCTTTATCCTGATCAGGCAAACTCTTCTGTAATATGGTGCTGGCCTCAACAGTGATAAGCAAATTCATATATTAGAAAAAGGATAAGTTCCTCAAACGTTCTTCTTGAAGTCACTTTCAGAAATGGCTAAGTTCCTCAAATATCATGAAGTTTAGAGAATATCCCAATCAGGCAAACCCCTTTCAAGAAGAAACTGTAAAATGAAGCAAAAACCTTTTGGAGAGCTTTGATTTGCATTTCTCTTTTCCTTTTTTTCTCAATGCCAACTTTAGCAATTCATTGTTTTTCAGAATAATATATAGTAACAAACTATTAGTAATGACCCTGGTTAACTTAGAGGCACTTTTGCCAAGCTATTAGGAAAGTGAAATATTGTTCCCTAAATCTGACTTAGAGTATCTAGTTTAGACTTAGTTTTGTTTAATCTGAACTAGTTTAGTAAACTCCTTATATTTTTTAAGTAATATAGTTCTTTAACTAATAATGTATAATGACAAGTTAGTCACTTTATAAAAGTCTGTAAAATATTTTAGTATTTCTCAATATCTCAATAAAGACATACCATTGCGGTATGATTGTATATTAAAAAAAATATGTATATATATATAGTATATATTTTTTTAACCTGTAACTATGTTACATGACTTGATTATTATTGAGAAGTTATATAACTATCTATAATATTATAGATTTTCATATAATAACTAACTTGTTATTATACTGAAGTACTCTAAGTCAGGTTTAGAGGACAATATTTTATCTCCTAAAGAATTAATAAATAATTTCTATCTATTAGATTTATCACCAACAGTTTGTTACTATAGACTACCTATTAAATATGAATTACTAAGTTAAGAAGAAAGGAAAAAAGAAATTGGAAAAGGAAAACAATTTAAGCTTCCATTAAAAAAGTTCAAAAAGAAAACAATCATCCTCTTAAAAAGATTTACTTGATTGGAATAGTCTTCTTGCTTCTTTTGAGTTTCAGAAGAAATCTTCTTTATAACTATTTGTGACATCAAATAAATCAATTCAACTGATCTTTTATTTAAGTGAATACCAGATTGAAATATTTCAAGAAAAGTATTTAGATCTCAATTTTTGTCCATTAAAGCTTTGTCACTATCTAAAAAGCTTAAAAAAAAAATAAGGATTTACCTATCTTTTAGTCTTTTGATATTATGGATGTTTTTCTTAAGAAACTTGAGTTTCTGAAAGATAAACATTTTTAAAACATTCTTTTTAATCATCAATGATATTATCAGAATACGTGAGTATAATCAATAGGTGCTTTTTTATATTTTAAAAACTAATGTGTTTTGTGTTAATCAATCACATTTGATAAAAATTTGTATTACCTAAAATTTAGGATCAAACTGAGATAGACAAAATTCTCTAGAAAATTATGAAAATAGAAGCTTTAAGAGAATCTATATAGTTATAAAGAAAGGAAATAAACCTTTCTATTGCAACAAAACCTCTATAACATCTTATTTCAAAGATTGAAAAGACCTTTAAATACTTTAAAGTCAGTTCTTCTTCTTTTGAAAACTTTTTTTCCATTAGTATTAAAGGTATTATTTGATTTTTCTTGATCACCAGAAGTCAAGTTTTGAGTAAAAAGGTTTGTAAACAAGAGGAAAAATATAAAAGTGACTCTTTAAGTTATGCTTCAAGTTATTTTAATAAAAGTATTAAGACTTTATTAGCAAAGAAATAAAAAAACTTCTTGTGAATATCTTTTTTGTGTATGATTAAAGAATTAATAAAAAGAGTTGATAATTATTTATATATATAGATTACTAATATAAATAAATATACTGTATAAGTATTTGTTAATATATTAATATTTATATATAAAACATAATTAAGTATCAGAGCTAAGATAAATAAATATCTTATATAAATATATAGATATATTACTAATAAAAATTATAGTAATAATCTATAATTATCTGCAGTAGTGAGCTGCAGGCTATGATGTTAGAAGTTGGAAGGGTATTTACCCGAACTTCTAATGGAGCGA
>CAJVPT010001971.1:0-19169 GCA_910592055.1 Acaulospora colombiana | reverse complement strand
CTTTATTTATTATTGTCCAAATTAGGAACTTTTGTATATTATATTAGAAGTCTAACTTGGTATTTCCCTGCACTAGTTCTCTGTCTCTATCTAATTCCTAAGAGGTGAATTGGATAGGTTGATAAATTGGTAGTGACTGTGAGATTGACTTCTCCCACATTTTAAAAAAAGAAGAAAAGTTTTGCTTAGTATTGGAAGTATTCACTGAAGGGAAATTCCAGTGATTTGGAATTCAAAGTCTAGCAATATCAAGAGAAAAAAACCTTATATGAGTGAATTTAATGATCATTTTGACAAAACTAGTTATACAACCTAGTACATCAGTTATTTTCTGGAGAAGACCTAAGAAAGAAATCTTGTCTAGACAAATCTTAAGAAACTTGTTATTCTTTACAACATCCTAATATTTATTTCTTACGATTTTGGAATTGATATCAGACCCAATTCTCTGTTATTTCCTATACTTCTAAATCCCAATATTATTTTACCCAATTAATAAATAGTACTATTTATAATCAAGATCATATAGCTCGCCAATTTATTTTTAGTATCAGATATTCCAACATTTTAATCTTTGATAATATTCTCCCAAAAGTTATTCGAGCAATCAACTCTTTTGAATATTTTATTGATATCACACCTCCAACACCCTTAGATGATTTTATATTTTCTCCTGTTCAGTTCAATTTTAACTTACCCTCTCACTCTTTTAACTTATAAAATAATCTTTTATATAATAGTGAAAACCTATATTTATCTTATTTATTTAAAAATCCAAATTCACAAGAAACATATCTTGCTTTCGAAGATATAAATCTAGAAACCCTTTTTCGAGAACCTCCCCTTATTAATAACAACATGGTAAAAATAAATGATAAAATTTACAACTTAGTCAATAAAACATCCATGGTATAGTTATGAAGGTAGAAGCCTTCTCTGGAGATGGTACTCAAGACCCAGTTGACTGGAGCAAGAAGTTTATCAAGGCAGCCCAAGTTAACAATTGAAAAGGTGAAAAACTCTATTGAATGATTAATACCATCTTATTGATGAAGCTGAAGAATGGTGGGATGCTTATTACAATACCAACAATGCTGACAATAATGCAATGGCAAGAGATGTCATCATTAAAGCTCTTTTAAATCATTTTTGTTTCCAACGTTGGATAAACAAATGGATCAAAGATTTGAAAGGAAGAAAACAAGGCTCTTATGAAATTGTAGACTCTTACTACACTGCTTTTAAAAAGTTACTGGCCAAGGCAGATATAGATAGAACTATAAATGATAAGCAAAAACTTAGATTCTTTATCCACAGATTGAACTCTTATATTGCTTCTAGATGCTCTCAAATATGCAAAGCAATATGAAGAGGGTTAAGACATTTATAAGAATGAAAGACCTCCTGCATCACAAAATTCTGGCTCTGGAGTTTCTAAAGCACAAGAAGAAGCTATGGATGTTTTGATAAAGAAATTTAAGCAGATGCAACTCAATTTGACTGAAAAATTGGAAAAGATAGAAGCTTACTCTCTTCAACAAAGAAACAATACACCAGCGCGAAGAATGCAGTCATTCTCTCCTGCCCAAAGACCAAACCTTACAGGAAGCTGTTTTAAATGTAGTGAATCTGGCCATCTTACAAGGGATTGTCTCTCCGAAAGAACTTTACCCTCTTATTGACCGCCTTTTAAAAGAAATCAACCAATTAATTATCTAATGACAGAATAATATTCCTCACAAGAATGAAATGTAGAAGAAGAAGAAGAAATTTATATTGGTCAATGTGCAAGACCATCCCCATACTCTACTAACAGAAGAGAAGCTAGAGGAAAACAAAAACAATCAGAATCCCAAAAAGAAATCTGATTGTGAACTAGAAGAATTTCAGCACAACCCATGGAATTACAAGAGAAAACAATACAAGAACCAGTGGCAGTACCTATTACTGCTCCCAGAAGACCTAGAACAAGGCTTCAACCTTTCATTGTAGATAATTTGAACCCATATGATATTTCAGATAATATTTTATAAATTTGTTCAAATACTATCCTTGAACAAATGCTACAGTATCCTAACTAGTGAAGAAACTTGATCAAGATATTAAAAAGATCCAAAAATACTGAAGATGCAAACTATCTTCAGTCCAAAGAAGAAAAGAAGAAAACAACAGCTGCCAAATACTATATATGAATTAAAGGGAATCCAATTGTTGCTATTTTGGATTCAGGAGCTGCTGTAAGTATCATCACGAAAAAACTTATAGACAAACTTGGACTTTCTCCAGATGCTTCTCCAGAACAATTGTGGTAACTGCTAATGGTATAAGAACAAGAGTTCTTGGACAAATTTCGAATTTACAAATCTTTATTCAAGATTTAATAATCCCTATTAAACTGCAAGTTATTGAATTCCGGGAAGAAACACTTCTTCTTGATATTGATTGGTTTGAAAAGATGAAAGCCAAGTGGAACTTTGATACATAACTTATAAATTTACTATGATAGAAGATGCATCAATATTGGAACACCCCATCTAGCAGATATTCCTCTCCAATCCATTATAGAGGAATCTCCCAATAATGATGATGAACTCTTAAATAAAATTGAATATCAAGAAGAAGAAAATCTCGAAGAATCTAAAGCATATACTTCTGATATTTGTATGGAAGATATTCTATCCAAAAATCCAACTATATATCTTTCAAAAGCATCTTATAAAAAACCTGATATATCAAACATAGGTGTTTTACCTAAGGAACAAGAGGCAATTGTACAAGAACTTTTGTATGAAAATAAAGATATTTTTGCCAAAAGCATTTCCAAAGAAGGACAAACCAGTGATCTGGTAAGAACCAATGTGGTAACTTATACTATTGATACTGGTAATATGAAACCAATCAAACAAAGAGTATCTAAAGCCTCTCCTGATCAGTTGGAATTTATCAAGAAAGAAATTACAAACATGTTGCAAAAAGGAAATATCAGCCCAACTATCAGCCCCTGGTCCTCTCCTATGGTAGTGGTACCAAAGAAAAATAACAAGAAATGGCTTTGTGTTGACTAAAGAAAGTTGAATGAAGTCACAGATAAAAATATTTATCCCATGCCAATAGTGGATAACCTTTTAGAAACTTTCAATGGTGCTAAATGGTTTTCTTGTCTTAATCTCACAAGTGGTTATTGGCAAGTAGCTATAAATGATATAGAAAAAAAGAAAACTTCTTTTATTATGAAGTTTGAAATCTATGAGTTCAATGTTATATCATTTGGATTATGCAATGCTCCTGCAATCTTTTAGAGCCTAATGGACGAAGTCCTTGTCCCATTCAGAGGAAAATTTGTTGAAGTTTACTTGAATGATATTACTATTTTTTCCAAAACATTTGAAGACCATTGCACATATGTCGATGTCATTCTAAATGCCCTTAGACAAGCCAACCTAATGTTAAACTCAGAAAAATGCTATTTCTTCCTGCCATATTTCAAACTCCTTGAACATGAAATTAATTGAAAAGAAATCCAACCTGATGATAAAAAGATTAACAAGGTCCACAATTATTCATAACCCTCCACTATAAGGCAAGTCAGAGGATTTTTAGGACTTGTTTCTTATTATAGGAAATTTATCAAGAACTTTTCCATGATTGCCAAGTCTCTAAATCAACTATTGGAATAAGATATATTGTTTGAATGGATAGAAGCCCAAGAAAAAGCCTTCAAATTCTTGAAGAGATGTTTAATAATTGCTCCAATTTTGAGATATCATAATTTTTTCAAATCATTTTATATTCACACTGATGCTTTAGGAACTAGTATTGGTGCTGTACTTGTCCAGAAAGAGGATCAAAATAAAGAATATGCTGTGACATATACTAGTCACAGTTTAACAAGAGCAGAATGAAATTATACAGCAATGGAACTTGAATGTTTAACTATTATATAGCAGTGGAATACTTTCATCAGTATCTAGGAACAAATTATTTTTACTTGATTACTGATCATTTTGCTTTATAATAGTTAAAGACATCTAAACTAAAAGGAAGAAGAGTAAGATGGATTCTTTGCCTAGAGCCCTACAATTATTCTGTTATTCATAGGCATGACAATGCCGATGCCATGTTCTGAATATATAAGGACGAAACTCCTATCCTTATGCTAGATCAAGATGCTTATTAATCATATATAGAGTTTATCCCTGAAGAGGATGAATCTCCAAGACAAAAATGTTTTATAAGAGATCAAGAATATCAAACTGAAGACCATTGGTTTATTGCTGGACAATGGTATAATATCTGCGATAAAAGAGCACCAGATCATCATATATATGCTTATTGCAAACAATGTCAAAAAGTTTCTGACAGAAATAGATAGCCATTTAAAGATGATTGTATTTGTAAGGGAAAACAAAAAGAGGTGACAAAAATCCCTTCTGAATATACAAAAAACTCAGAATAGAATAAAATTATCTCTAACGAAGTTAATAACATAACTAAGGCCTCTTCATGATTATATTGATAGCTCCTTAAGAATGAACAAGTTTCTGAAGAATATTTACAAGAATTTAATAACATTTTCTTACGATATTTATGCAACTCTGTCTGGTGGACAAGTACCAATCCTGAAACTTAATATTAATTATTTATAGTATTACTACTCAAATCTGATACTAAAGAAAATACAGCCCAGGTAGTCAGTGTCCTGGTGAATAGACAACAAGATGGATACTCAATACTATTATCACCTCAAAAACTACTTACAAAACAACAAACTACCATCAAATCTTGATAAAACACAACAATAACAATTACAAGCCAAAAGCAAATTTTTCAAAATTAAAAACAACATACTTTATAAAAAAGACAGAAAAAGAAAAATGCGGAACAAACTTCTTAAAGTTTTACAAAAACATGAAATAAAACAAGAACTATATCTACTGTATAACCATTCTACTGGTGCGCATCTAGGTGTTGATAAGGTGTTTAAAAAAGTTCGAAGTCAATATTTCTGGCCACAAATGTTCGAAGATATAAAATATTATATCAGGTTATGTGATAGATGTCAATGACGAGGAAAATATAGGATACCTGGTTCTTTACACTCTATTCCTGTTGGAGATCCTTTTTCAAAAATCAGAATAGACATTGTTGGTCCTTTACCATACACAAAAAAAGGCAACAGATATATTGTAGTAGGAATAGACTATTTTACTAAATGGCCTGAAGCTGAGGCAATTTCAGAAGTAACAAGAAAATGAATGGTTGAATTTATATATCAAACCCTTATTTGCAGACATGAATGCCTAAAACAGATACTTTCAAATCGAGGAACTCATTTCAAAAATGAAATTGTTGATAATTTATTAAAGAAATTCGAAATACAACATTTATTATCTATCCCATACCATCCTCAAACTAATAGACTAGTAGAATAATTCAATACAACTTTATGTGAAGCATTGACTAAATTAACAGAAGGACAAGAAGATTGGGATAACTATATTGTACCAGTATTATTTACATACAGAATAGCCAAACAATCCTCCATGAAAATGATTCCTTTTTATTGGATATATGGATGAAAACCCCAAATCTCTTCTATAGAAATGGATAAAGTAATTAAAGGAGATATCCTATTACAACTGTTTACCCTGATAGAAGAACTACCCCAAGGAAGAAAAGATGCCAGGCAAAATATCCAGATGAGTCAATGAAAATAGAAAGAGTATTATGACCAAAAAAAAAAACCTAGCTCCAACAATCAAAATAAGTGACAAAATATTAATGTACGATGCTGCACGAGACAAACATTTCACAGAGAAATTGAAACCAAAATGGAAAGGACCTTATTACATCTACAATATTCTTCCAAATGATACCTATCAACTGAGAACTCTGAATAGAAAAGTATTGGCTGCTTCTATCAATAACTATCTTTTAAAAAGGTATTATAATCGAAAAGAATAGGAATCCCAAATTGTTTTACAAGACTATCAGTCACTAGGATCATAATTTAGTCCATAAAAACTATTTGAGCCACCCGAATAGGAAACCTAAAAAGAATTTGAGATATTTAAGAAAAGAATAGAGAAAAGATGTAGTGAAATAGTGGCGGCTCAGAGAGCAACTGTACTATTATTTCAGCTGGCCCAGGGAGCATCACAACTGCTACTACATGATCTTAGTAATCAAATACATATAAAGAAACAAACTTAGTAGGGCATATGAGAAAAAGACCTGTCCAATGGATGAGAAGCTTCCATGTCCTGCAACTGGAGAAGTTGTTCCAGTGAATGAATCTGCTGGCAAAGATTATTGTTCTCTCTCTTAAGTTCCATATGTGTGAGGTGGTAGCAATGATCAGTCATGTCTTGAAGGTCTGCTGAAGGGCTCTCATACTTGTCATACAAAACAGAGTTGGTTTCTTGGAGCCTACCAAACTGGCGACGCAAGTTTTCTACCTCCTCTTTGAGAGAAAGGTTTTCTCAAAACAAGTCACAATTATCAATGGATTGGGAGCTTCTGGTTCTCCTGGAGGAAGAGGAAGTGGTGGTGATACGTTTTTGTTTATGGACTTTTGACATAATGAATTTGCTTATTATAGATAGAATATATCATTTCAAAAACACAAAAGAGGTGATCCTTAAATACATCATACAAATAGGCAAAGATCAGGAACACAAAACAAGTTTTGACAAATATAAATAGACAAGGATTTCCTCAATTCTTCAGCACTCTATTTTAATATCTCAAAAATGTGCAACAATTCCAAAATAAATACCATTGTTGATCAAATTATGGATGATCTTCTTGAAACAACTCCTGAAAATGTGAATGTAGTCCTACCACATGCAGATATTACACAATCTTTGGAAGTATAGATTCTAATCAAGAACAGACACCTATAGAGGGCAACAAGGACCAAAAATTGACAAATGACCTTAGTGTATGCTTATCTATTAGGAGAGTTATTATATCAAGTGATAAATCGCCATCAACATGATTTTTTGTATGATTAAGTATCTGCATATTACAAACGAGCTTGTATCCAAACCTACTACCTTTTTGAGAAGACAGGGATAGAACAAATCATGAGAACAAGAAAAATGATCCTTAGAAATATCTATAAGATAACAGTCACTAAATTCCAATCCCTAATTGGTGCTTAACTCGTGGAACTCGCAGATTAGTTGAGGAGAATTGTTGAACTATAAAATTTCGCCATATGATCTCCCTAGTACCCAGGATAATCCCAATACCTCATATCAACATATCATGATCCTTTTGGTCCCCTGATAATAAAGATCTTCCAGAATACTTCTAAAATATTGATAGTCAATTTTGCTATTAGCAAACTTAGTATAAAGTACTCTAGAATATTTTATAGTACTAGCTTATCACATGAAACTATTATTTTCGAAGGATACTTGAGTTCTGTTCAAAACAACATAGCTTAATAGTCACGTGAAACTACTAATATAATTATTACTATTATTTATCTTAGTTTATATTCTCAAATATTATATAACTCAATTATGTATTTAAAGGAGGAAATTCTCTCTCTGGAGACTCCTCAGGATTTATCTAACAATAAAATTTTCTTTAACCCGAATTTATTATCCTATCTCTCTTGCCTAAATCATCAGTAATAAACCTTTTCATTTATTATTATCCAAATTAGAAACTTTTGTATATCACATTAAAAGTCTAATTTTGTGTTTCTCTGTACTAGTTCTTCATCTCTATCTGATTCCTAAGAGGTGAATTGGATAGATTGATAATAGTTAAAATTATAGTCTTATATTTCTATAGAAATTGAATAATTGATAATATTTTTTATTCAAGTAAGTAATCTTTGTTTATTTCTATTACCCATTATTATTGAAATATCATTTACTTTTTACTTAGATATAGTATATTTGGTTTTTCTTGTATTTTTTATTTTTTTAATTTTAAAGAAAATTTTCTTATAATTTATAATATTAAGTATAACAAAGTTGAACTATATAGTTTATTATTAAGTTTTACAAATAATAAATATGAATAAAAATCATCTATTAATTTATTAATAATAGTTTTTGATTTTTTATATAAATAAATTTCAAAGGAGTAGTTATTATAAGATTGTATTTTATTTTTGAAATAATTAATTAATTCTTCAATAGTATAAATATTTTGTATTGTTTTTCCTTCAATAAACCATTTTGATAATATACCAAATAGCTATCAACAATATTTTTTCTATGATATTCAACAAAATAATTAAATAAAATTTTTTTGTCATAAATAGAAGGAAAATAATTAAAAATAAAATGTATTAATTCTGCTAAGTTAAAATGTGATTCACAATCTGACCAAAAATATATTTTATTAAATTGTAACATAAAAGGTTTTGCAAGAAGTTTCTTGATACAATATGTCACAAATAATAAATCATAGCTTAAAATTTTAAAAAAAAAATCAAAATATTGTGTTTAAATTATATTATTGTTATTTTTATAAAAAATAACAAATTCTAAAAGAGAAATTTGTATTTTTTCATAAAATCTCTTCCAGTTTCAATTGAACTATCCCCAATTTTTAAATTTTCTTTAAAATCTATAACTATAACACAAGATATAGTAGTTATTAATTCAAGTGAGTTTTTATATAATTTATATTGTTTATTTTTAAAATAAAGGTGTTTATTATAAAAATCAATTTTATTTTCTAAATAATTAATTAATGAAATATTATTTGAATCAATATTTTGCAATTTTTTTATTATTTTTTCTTCTTCAATACAAATTAGATATATATCAGTTTTTTTTCATGCTTTTTTAAAATTTTTTGGACAAAATTAATAAAATTTACTAACACTTAATTTTATATCAGGATTTTGTTTGTATAATTCAAAAAACTCTTTCCGTGATCCTCTAACCACACATAAAAAAAAAGTTTACAAGAAGTTTTAATATTTCTAGTCTAATATAGTTTTATCACTTTCTTTAAACCAACTTGAAGAAACTTCAAGAGCTATCAACTATTCCCCTTCCTCTTGTCTACTATCCTCTTCAAACAAAAACTTGACCTCTAGTGACTAAAGATGGATCTCTAAAAGGGGAGATAGGCATATAAGTCAAATGTCTCTCACTAGGAAACATTAAAATTTTTAGATTAATAACTATAAAAAAACTATCCACAATTGTTTTCCATTATCCAAATTATTGATTTATAGCATTTTCTGATTTTTGTCCCTATTGAAGTGAAGAGTTATGAATTTTGTCCCTCAAAAAAAGACATAAATAATTTGCAAAATTTTATATACTAAATACTTTAGGGACCTATCATTACTAGTGACTATAAAGATCTAGAAACACCTTTTCTATCAACAGCAAGAAAGTTCTAAAAGAAGAAGAACTAATGGACTGTTATCTTATACTATAGAAAAACACCACAGAAGTGTTGTTATGATAAGAGACAACATTCTCACTATTATCTATTACTTCCCATAGTACTCGTTCTTAATTTTTTCTGAGGAATTTTGTCTACCTTAGTTTAACCCTGAATTTTTAGTAGCACAAAGTTTCTAAAACCGTGATTGAATAGATAGCTTACATTAGTAAAAGAAGTAAACAAGCTTCCATTGATTACCTTATGTATTTGAATATATTTTCTCAGCCCCATAAGAACCTGGGGTCCATCATAAGTCATTATGCCTGGTGCGAATGGATATAGAACATGAAATCTCCTACATTAGTGGCTATCAGAAAAGAACAAGCTGCAATAAGACATATTGGATAAACAACAACTCCCTTATCTCCTATTCAGTAAATGGAAACTGACAATCTGAGTATTATCTTTTAAAGGGTTTTGATATACTCTCCTTTTCACTGTAAATCAACAACAATATATATCAGTTATCAATATCTATTGGACAAGATTCGTATATATCCCTCTAAAGATAGGTCTCTAAAGGAGAAGGTAGAAACATAAGTCAAATGTCCTTCACTAGGAAACATTAAAATTTTTAAATTAATAACTATTAAAAAACTATTCACAATTGTTCTCTATTATCTAAATTATTGATTTATAACATTTCTTGACTTTTGTTTCTATTAAAGTAAAGCGCTATGAATTTTGTCCCTCAAAAAGAAACATAAGTGATCTGCAAAATTTTATATACTAAATACTTTAAGGACCCATCATTATATCCCTCCTTCTCTCAAAATTTTCTTTTAGCACTAGTGGAGTTAAGATTCTATATAAGGAATTCCAACATTAGTGGTACCAGGTACCTTAGGTGAATCCTTGATACATTAGCTCCCCTTCTCAGGAATGATAATAGGCCACTCAGTGGACCTGGGCTCAATAGGTTTCAGGACCTAGAGAATATCGTGGCTTATTAGGTCTAAACATTCAATTTTTTGACTTTTAGTTAGTTTGTTATAGTAAAGAGAAATATCTAGACTAGACAGTCATGTAGTTACCCTATCCTGGTAGAGCGAGACATAAATAGTTAGCTCTTTGTACTATTTGTTGATCTGTAAATTCTTAGACAGTATGGGCAATTATTCATTCTAGTTGTCTTTAGATATGATCATTATTATAATAAAATAATACTATGACATATAAATGAGTTAGCGTCTAAAAAAAAAAAAAAAAAAAAATGTCAGGATTTTATGATTTTAATTTAATAAAAATGGTTTTTTGGGTTTTTTCAAATAATAAATTGAAGTAGTATTAAAATTTGTGTTTTCTAAAGAAAAAGAAAGTTTAATAAGTTTACAAAAATAAGATAATAATCATGAATTTTGTAAAAGAAAATTAATAATAAGCTCAAATGTTTTTTTATTAATTTTTGATTTAGAAATAGGAATATATTTTTAATTATTTAAATTAAAAGTTTGATTTTTTGCTTTTTTAAGAGCAGTAGAAAATTGTTTATTGCTAAAATTAAAACTAAGATTTTTTAATTCTGTTCTACTATATAAATTAGTATTTAATAATAAAATTCTAGATTTATATTTTGTAGAAACTGAATTATACATTATTTTAATATTATTAATAATTTGAGTAGATTTTATTGCATTGTGAAAATTAGAACAAAATAATTTTCCAATATAATAATTATTTAAAAAGTAACATATAATTGTTGTGGTTGATTGTCAGATAATTATAAAGCAGTATCATGTACAATAGATGTAATAAGACTTTTTTGGGATGAAAAATATGAATTAAAAGGTAGAGGATAAGAATTATAAGAATTTAATAAAGAAAAAAGTTTTTTTCTAAGATTTAAAGAAGGTATAATAAAAAATTTCAAAATTTGAAAATAAAATATAATTTTTTTTTTTGACTGGCTTAGCCTTATTTTATTATTTTTCCAAATTACATTTGTACAATATATTTGAGTACAGGGATATGTATTTAGCAATAGTAAAACTCGATAAGCTATATGCTACCTCGCGGCCTATTGCCCTTCCCTTTTCAGTGGAAGAAACTAATATGCCAAGGCCATACTAGTTGTCGAATAAAAGGATAAGATATTGAAAATGTTAGTCTGATATTTTATGTACTCATTTATATACCCATTCACTATTCTGGTTAGGTTTAGAAAGGATTGTTGTACTGTGATTGGGTCAGTGTAGTGCATTGTTGTTTGTGTCTTGTTTCTCTTTTACTTATTGTGTTTGGTTAATATTAATGTATCTGTCTAGTTGTATATTTCTTTGCATCTGCTCGTCTATATGTTGTACAGAAGTTCCTTCCATTCCCTCATTGTATTAATAATCGTTTCTATCACTTTGTTACTGCTGTCCATAATTATATCTAGTGTTTCAGATATTTCTTTCAATACTGCTCCCCGAATTAGTAATTTGAAGATTTTGAGGTGGATCAAATATATCCGTCTTTGGATTGTCTCCTTGAAACTCTTTCTATATTTCTTCTTGATGTATGTTGATGTGTTCTTGATTAGTATCCTGTGAAAGTTTTTTTTCAGTGTCTCTTGATTGTTGCTGCATAGGAAAGGATGTTTGGTATCTTCTATTTTGCCGCATTTGTGGCATCTGTCGTCCCTAAAGGTTAGTGGATATCTGTTGTAAAACTTGGTCCTGATTGGAAGTTCTTCATAATAAAGGTTGAAGCTGAATTTCCTCATGTGGTGGTCTCTATGTGATGTTGTATATTTGTTCATTATGGATGGTTGTATGCTATTGAGAGTGTACCCACAGGCTTAATTTGTAATTTTATTAAGTCGAAACTGTTATATTATTACAAATGAGTAGTTTTACATATATATGTTATAATAAATCATATCTATATAAATAGCTATATATATATTTAACTAATGCTATATATCACCACTATCAGCCCAACTACAAACTGGAAGCCTGCGCGATTCCATCTTAATTATTCCTAGAACAATTTTTATTAAGAGTATTTTAGTTATTAGGTCGTCGAATTCAGTATCCTTAATCCCAGTTTTTGATCCTTCGGAGTGGTACGTGGATTTCTTCTCCCACCAAGGCCTCCTGATAGTCAAGTCTGTGGAAGCGGCACAGTTACATGCATGAGGACCAGGACTGGCTTATTATAGAAGTGTCTTTTTTCTTAAGCATAAGTCATTTTTGTATTAAGCCATTTGTGTCCCCAGACGAGTTGTGTTCTTGTTTTTGGTCCTAAGAGGCATATTACCAGTTTGGGAATCTACTCTTCTTACTACCATTTCTGGTAATGCAGTTGTGTCAGTGATAATCCTATCTGATTTAGATCACAACCTGATCACAATCTAGATATAGACTGAATGCTATATTTAGAAACATCAGTTAGTTTACAGTTACGCCAATAGATGGATTCAATTCTTTATATCAGTTTTGTTTTGGGATGGAATTGAAACCGGATCTTGTGATCTGACCTATGGAGTACTAACCACTGCACTATTGATCCATAGGTCATGAGATATAATTATATTTATATATATACTGTATATATATATATTTTTAACTAGTCCAACTGATAGAATGAATCTTTATTGAGATATTAGTTTTTTTTTTTAATGCTGACTGAGCCAAAACTTTATTGAGGAATCCTTACATAAGGTAGAGAAAACAAAGTTCCTCTGGAACTATATATAAGAAGTGTTTATACAAATAAAGTATTACAATAGAAAAGCTTCTTTATTGAGACTTCATCTTGTGGCCTGGCCATTTCTTAAAAAAGAAAAGAGGTCTAGTCTAAGGTCTAACTAGTGCTGAAAAAAAATTTTAAAACTATGTAGACCACTGAATAATTGATCTAAATTTTCTGTGCCTGCTGACCATTTACCAAAGAATACTATTGACCAATCCAATGCCTTGCGAATTATCCACTAGAATACTATGTTTCTTCATCTTTAGAAGAAAGTGAGATGCAATGAAGGGAAGGGGATTACTTATTCAAAGACCTAGTGAGACCTATGGCCAAAGAGATAACTTAAAACCTTTGGTGGGGTTGCCGAATCCAGTCCTATAGGTAGTATCATCTTCAAGCATTTGCTGCTTATTTAAGAAGGTGCAAAACTTCCAAAGGTAGATTCAGCCTAGAGGGGGTTCTTCCATTCTGGCAAATGTTTTCAACTAGTACTTTCACTACGAGTAAGAATGGTGGGTACCACTGGTAGCTTTAAAGCCTTTCTTGAGAAAGAAGTTATGTTGAGAGTCTTGATGTAGCTTTGGTTTCAGGTCCTCCAGCAAACCATGGATCAGGAGTAAAAAACTCACCAGTTGGGAAAAACTTCCTATTCATCTTGTTTGTTTTTTATAAGAAAAAGAACAGATCTTTACCTATCTGTGAAAGCACAGTGAACTTACTTGACTGCCAAGGGTAGGTGACTTCAATTTCAAAAATGATTGAAGTGTCTTGTGAACTTTTCTATGGTTAGATAGACTCTTTCCTATTTCCTAAGATATGTTGGGTACTGTGTTTTGTATCCATCCATGTAACTGGTATGCAACTTATAATGGACCCGAGGTTTTTATGGAAACTGAGAAAATGCATTCAGATATGTGAGGTGACCAATAAGAGCTTGTTTATATCTTGGATTACTGGCATGTCTCCAATGTCCAATCACAGCACCAGAAACTTTGTGCTACTCAAAATTTATAATCAAACTGAAGTAGGTAAAATCCTCCAGAAAAAACCATGAAAGAGCACTATTAGAGCCTCCACAATAACAAGAGAGTGGTGGAGTTGTCTTCTAAAGAGTCTCTCATCACAAACTAGGCTCTGTGGTGTTTCTGAGATAGGTGAAAAGGTGATAGAAAAGTCAGGTCTACTTCCTTTCAGAACTTTTTTGCCATTGATCAGAAGGATAGAGTTGTCTTTCTGACCACTATAAGACAAGTTTTTTGTAGCAAGATATAAAAAGAGATAGTGGGGTAGTGGAGTGACTCTTGGGAACCTTGTTATCAAGTTGGTTAAAGGAAAGTGGTAAGACTTTGTTAGCCTAAAAGTATAAAACTTCTTATGAATATCTTTTTGTGTGTGATCAGAAGATCAGTAGAAAGAGTTTTTGTTGAGGTATCAGTAGTATATTTTAGATTATATGAGTAATTCATATAACCTTTTTAACTACCTATCCTAATCAAGTCTACCAATTTTATCATATAGTGATATTATTTTTATCAGTTGTCCTGCTCTGCCCAGAACTGTAGCATTATGAAGATCCATTATAAACTTCTTATATTGTTAATCTTCAAGGGGCTATGTTATGTGTTCCTTGATAGGGTTTGCTAATTACTTGATAACTGTGAGTATCATAGATGATCCCTATTATGTTTGGGTTCTCTGTAGGCTAGTCTAACTTAGATGGTACAGTTCTTCAATCATGTTCTTAATATTCAGGCAATTTAATAATATCATGTAATTGAACAGCATATAGTCTTCCATTACCTCATTTTTAACCACTCTTGTAAGCTTGCCTACAAGAGTTTCCCTTGATTGTTACTTTCTGAATTACTTTTACCAAATTTCTAGTCCATTCCTGTAGTTCCCAACATGATACTAATACTAATTACTAGTCTTCACAATAGCTGTCCTCTTTGGTAGCCATTGGTTTTGTGATCATAAAGATTTCCCATTAATTATTGTTACAGCCCATTACATTTTCTACAGGTACAAATGATTGAAGTCTTCCTTATCTCCCATAGGGTGTAGTTTTGACAAGATGTAAATATCCTTCCCATATCCATTAAGAGGCTTGAGCTGATTGGTATTTTTCTTGGCTTATTTTTGGACCCTTACATATTTCAAGTGATAGATCTATCAAAGATTTTCTTAGCACTAAAACTAATCAAGATTTGGATGACTTAATTTTATACTATGATTAAATAATAGAAATCTATAGGTTATTTATGAGTACAAGAATGCATGAAGTAATAAGTATATATCTTGTACAATGTAATTTATATTGTGGAAACTGTTCTCAAGTGGGATTGAACCATAATTATGTTTATATAAATATTTTATTAACCAATAATTAGATTTTAATAAACTTTTTTTTATATAATAGCCTATGTATAAGCTTTAAAAAAATATTTTTTTATTAAATTTGATTATACAGTATATTGATAGAGATATGAGCATTTTAAATTTTTAAAAAAATTAAATTCGTGGAAATAGTCAAATTCTAAAAAAAAGTCTAATTTATTTATATTATTTTCTCATTAACTAGTAATAATATTTAACATATTTTTTTTTAAATAATAGCCTATAATATAAGCTTTATATAAATATTTTTTGAATAAATATGAATACATATTGATGAATAAATACAGTATATATTTTAATTTTTTTTAAAAAATATAAATTCATGAAAATTGTCAAATTTTAAAAATAAAATCTAATATATTTATATTATTTTCTTATTATAGAGTAATCAGATTTAAACAATATTTTTTTAAATGATAGCTTATGATATAAGCTTTAAAACAAATGCTTTTATATTAAATATAATTATATATTGTATCAATCCCTTTTATATTAAGGCAGATGGTGAATATAAAATGGGTGTATTTACTTCCAGGCTCCCAGAAGAAACTGAAACAGAACAAATAGTATATTTGCAAAATACATTAGGCTTGCCAAAAGATTTTCAGCCCTTCAAAAAAGAATTTATCAATGGCATATATAGACAACATTCTGTTGTGAAGAGGAGAAAGATGCTTTTCAATGTCTTGAAAAGATTAACAAAAAAGAGAAAGAAAACTTTATTATTATATCTATAGACATAGAGAAATAATCAAATTCTATTCAACCATCAAATAAAAAAGTTTTCTAGCAAACAAAATATGAAGAAAAAACCTCACTAGTGGTTATACTTATAGACATTAATTGAAACTATTCACGTCAAGAAATCAAATCTGCTCTCAATAAATATAGACATACAACAAATATTCATATTTATAACCATTCACGATTACAACAATGAATCAAGATATATATTATCCTTATAAGGAATATACCAATCTTGAAGAAGAATGGATGATTTATACAAACACAGAAACTATCAGGGCAATCTTCACTCAACATGAGCCTGATGATAATGAAATTAATAGAATTATCAAATAGCGTAATTCACAATCATTATGACTATATGGAACATATAATACTATCACTGATTTAATCATATGAGCAATCAAATATACCAAAGCCAAATTATGTTACATCCTTAGAAATCCACATATACTAAAAAGAAGAGGCTATGCAATAATTTGCTTCTCATCAGTACAAGATTTGAATAATGCTTTAAAACAGCATATATTTAATCATGGCCATAAACTCACTTGGAATACTAGAGAACATTTTAAAAAAGAACAAAGCCCTTTTCAAGGAAGACAAGATCATATCAGCAAGAGTGCTAGGGAGCACTTTGAAAAAAAATGGTACATGATAAAGAATTGACCCATACAAAAAGTAGTGAAAATAATGAAGAGAAAGTTCACATCAAAACAACACATGGCAAACTTTACTCAAGACAATTGGATCAAACTGATATTAGAAGCAATACTAAGATTAATTGATATACAACATCTGAGAATGAAGTAGAAATAGAATGAGATTCTAGAAAAAGAATAGATCTAGAAAGGTAGTATGATTGACATTCAGTATTCTAACAATGATACTGTCTATAATCAAGTATTGGATTGGACCTGAGATGGAGTTTATGGTGACTTCTTGAGTTGAAGTAATATTAAGAAGGATTTGTGTTGCCCATAGTTTCCGTTATTAATCATATTTGTTTAATAATTGAGCTAAGGTCTCTATAATGCGTGCTTCACTTTTCTTAGTGACCTGTAAAAGCTTGTGTTTTCTTATAGACATGTTGATCATGTGATAGGAAGTAAGTTAACAGTATTTGATATTGTTGTGTTTTGCTAATGATTGTTACTATGTTTTCTTAGATACATATTGTAGGTTTGTTTATTCCTTATTATTATTTTGGTAATATGAAAAAACATTATTGTTTATTGTAATATGTTGGTAATATTTGTTTCATGTGTATATTGTGATAGTATTATTGATATTGTTAATCAGTCAATAATAAATACATGGGATTGTGGGATTGTTGATAATTGATTTGTGTAAACATGTGGGGTTATGGAGTTGTTGATAATTGATTTGCGTAAATATATAGAAAGTATATTAACATTGTTTATTTGACACATCTTTGAGCTTGTTGTGAAAAATATACGTGTCTGTATTTGCATAATGTAATATTATTGAAATACTATTGTTATAGTGTGTATGCTTCTTTACTATATAATTAATGAAGTTTATACATTCTTTTAGATTTTATAAGTATTTGGACTTGAACTGATTTATTAGTTTGAGTTATTGCTTGTAAAGCTTTTCTTGGTATCTAGAAAGGTGTTAACCTGCACTGGCCTGGCTAGATGCTTTGTGAAGTTGATATTGGACTTCCAAGAGCTTATTGTGATTCAGTCTTTCTTATTGTTTTTTTCTTTCTAAAAATAAAAATTTATATAGTAGAAGTTAGTAATTTTGTAAAACCTATCTTTTCTATATTCTGTAAAAGTTCTTGAACTTGTTTTTGTAAGTTGTTTAGTTGTAAAGATGGTTTTTCTTGTTTTTTGGTTGGTTTTTCTTTTTCTCAAAAAATTATTAAAAAAGAAAATTTTCTGAAAATTTGGGGATTAGCGGAAAGAGTTTTTTTTTTTTGTATATTATGAATATTTTAAAAATAATATTTAATAAAGTTAATATAAGAATAATTCTATCAATAATTTGATATTATTTTTTTTTTTAAAAAAAAACTCTTTTTTCTAATTTTCCTTTTTTCAAAAAAAAATTTTTTTTTGGTAATTTTCTTGGAAAAGTGAACCAGTTTAAATATATAAGAAAAAATAATAAATTCTTCAAACTAAGCTATCAAGTACTTATTAATATACATATATTAAACTATATAAAAATATTAAAAATAGAAGCATATACTATTTTATTAACTCTTTTATTTCATTTTCTTAAAATTTTTTAGAAAAGAAAAAAAAATCTAAAAACTGATTCACAGTCAAAAAAAGGAAGCTAATATTAACTTCATATAGCTTATAATCAAGCCAATGCAGATTAATATATTTCTTGATACTATAAGGAATCTAAAAACAATTAAGTTCACTTAATATATCAAGTTGTTTCAATTAACTCAAGGCTTAAAAGAATATCAAAGCTTTTTAAAAACAAGATAGTCTAATATACATATACACCAAAACAATATATTTATCCCAAATCTTGTTATAGGAATGTAAATATATAAAAATAAAACAAGTAAATCAAATATATATATAAACAATATAACTTATTATTTAAATAAGTTAATTGATTATTAATATAAATATAACAATAAACTTTCAAATTAGGATAATACTAACATAAACAATCAAATAAATCAAAACAATATAATAAGATTTTTTTATATTATCTAAATATACATATATAAACAATATTAATATTAAAAGAGTTTATCTATATTCTAAATTTAAATTACTAATAAATAAGAAGAATATATAAAAATATTTAAATAGTTATCATAAGATAATATAGAATATAACATATTCAATTTTTTTTTTTTTTTTTTTTTAACCCGCTGTCAGGCTAGTTATGTGCGCTTTATTAAACAAAAGTAAACTATACAT
>CAJVPT010001970.1:0-19174 GCA_910592055.1 Acaulospora colombiana | reverse complement strand
GATAAATTCTTTCTTTAAGAGATGTCTTTCTCTCTGTGGTAGTTTCAAGATATTGCTTAGATAGGCCTTGACTTCTTTTGTTTCTCCTAGAATATTGGTCATCATGGCACTGAGTCTATATATTTCTTCTCTTCCTATAAAATATGGGTTTGTCGATAGGATGAAGTTCCTATTTCTCATGTCATATGAGCTATAATCACTGATGTTGTTGCCTTTTATTTTCTCTTAAAGCCTTTGTATTTCGGCTTCTTTTTGTTTATGAATACCGGTTATTGTGATTTCATTATCTATCATTGACTCAGTATTTACATGTTCAGTGATCTCTATCAGTTGACTTTTTAGCTCCTGTAGATCACTTGCATTCTTGATAATTTCTATAAATTTGTCTTCTATGTAGGGTTATAGAAGATCTTCTTCTTTTTCCTTTTCTTATTGTCAAAGGTATATAATATATTGAGTAAGGATCCATTCCTTATGGAATGTTGTTTTGTCTATTCCTAGAATTTTAGCAATAATACTATCTAGAATGGCAAAAGTCTCTGGTGCAGAAGTTGTTTCTTCTTTTGGATCTCCTTCTTTTTGCCTTACCAATTGTTGGGATACCTATAGTTTTGAGGTTTTGTTGTGTTTTCTTGAAAGTTTAATTAAGATATTCAAGATATTCTTCTTCCTTTTATTTACTATATGAAGAATACGTTATGCCCTATCCATGTTGACTATATTACGTAATTATTGAATGAGTCATGCTTCATGGATTAACTCTGTTTATTTGTTTACTTATTTAGATAATATTACTGGTAGTTTCCTAATCTATCTATTATACTAGTAGATCAATTATGGGATAAACATGAGTTGCAAGTTGTTTATTTATTTATTTGTTGATTTCAGTAACATGTGTGCTGAGTCTATTAAGAGGTAAATCAGATGTGAGGAATGTATTTTATAATTAACTAGGATACGTGTTGAGCTTATTTATCTATCTAGAAATATGTTACATAATCTATTGTTATATCTCTATTATCTAAAGGGACGTGTTCATGTTCATGTTATGTACTAGTTATTTATGTGTTGCTGATATGTTGTTACTAATAATTTCTAGTGGTTGCTCTTGGGTTCCTGATATCCTCTTGGGTCTTACAATTTTTGAGTTTTGACTGGTTTACTGATTGAAATTACTATATTACTAGGTTTTTTCTAATGTCTAGAAAGGTGTAAATCTACCTGGTCTGGTTGGAAGCTAGGAGAATTGATGTTGAGTCCCTTGGCCTTACTGTGATTCAGATTTACTTTTGTTTTCCCTTTCTTTCAAAAGTTGATGGATAAAGTACTAATGTTGTTATTATGTACTTTTCTCCTGGTGGCTTGTTTATAAAGCTTTATGTGTTGCTTCAAGTGGGATAATGTAGTTGTGTTTCTCTTTACTGTGTTTATTGAGCTTGGATTGTATTATTCTTTTTCTCTAAAAAATTGTCAAAAAAGAAAATTTTTTGAAAAAAAGTGGATCAACAGAAAGAGTTTTTTGTCTCATATATTGGAATTAAAAAATTTTTTTTTATATATTTATAATAATATATATATATATTTTATATTTTAAATTACAACTGATATTAGATGTAAGCCTTTATTAAGAATTAACTTAATCTTGGATTTTGAAATCCTTGGCATGATGTCAATCATATCTTATAAATTATATATTCATATATACATACAGATTAATGATAACTCATTACGATTATTCTTAATTAAGCCTACACACCATTTTGAAAATAGGCAGACTCAACTAGAGATCAGAAGTTAATACACAGTCATCAATGACATTACTAAGACTAATTAGTATTGAGCTATATATTATTACTTATAATTATTAAGCTAGTTCTCTTATATATGTATCCAGGTGGAATTGTACACTCTTCAATACTCTTTGATATTATTCACTCAAATCTCAAAAGGGGGCATGTTACCTTCTTTATTACTACCTGTGGTATCAGATCAGTTTCTATTAACTGACTTTTAATTAAATGAAATATTAGATTGAGATATCCTAAACTATAAAAGTAGGGGTCCTGAAAACTGTCAGGCCAGATGGGGTATATATGTTCAAACAATTACCATAGTCCTAAAAGTAGGATCCTGGATTTTTTATTTCTTGTTTAGTTTAAGAGAATAATTGGACATAATTCGTGTAATCAGACCAGAGGCCTTTCTTTATGCTATTCTTATGATAGATCTGTTTTAACCTGGTGATCAACGGGGAGGCCAGAAGTCCTATCTTCATGCAATTTGATTATTTTTTCTCATATAGTTCTTGTGTGATATTGAACTCTAGACCTTGTGATTGTGACCTAGAAGCACTACTACTGTGCTATAAATTCGTAAGTTTATATTTATAATAATATTATTATTATAATTACTTTATTAAATTATTAAATACATAATTCTTTTTACTGATCCTCTGATTATATATAAAAAGATGTTTGTAAAAAGTTTTTATATCTCTTGTTAATAAAGTCTTATTACTCATCTTAAATCAATTTGAAAGAAATTTCAAAAGATATCTTATCTCCCTTCTTCCTCTTATAACACTTATTTTTAAACAAAAACTCAATTTCTAGTGACTATAAAATCAAGAAATACATTTTTTATTAATGGCAAAAAAAGTTTTGAAAGAAAGAAGAATTAATGTACCATTATCTTACACTATAGAAAAACAACATAAAGTATTTATAATAACAAGAAATAACTTTCCCACTCTCTTTGTTACTTGCACATTCTAATAGTATTTATTTTTGGATTTTTTCTGATGAATTTTACCTATTTCAATTTGATTCTGAATTTTTGATAGCATAAAGTTTTTCACATCATGATTGAACTAATAGAACTTATATTAATAAAAGAAGTAAACAAGCTCTCATTTGTTATCTTATGTATTTGAATATATTTTTACAGCTTTATATGAACTCGAGATTTACCATGAGTCATTTCTAAGTTTGTACAGATAGATATAGGACATAGTATCTAATACATCTTAGGAAATAAGAAAGAGTCTATTTGATTATAGTAAAGGTTATAAGATATTTCAATTATTTTTAGAATTGAAACCATCTACTCTTAATAGTCAAATAGGTTTCATTCGCTCCCATAAATAGATAAAGATCTGTTTTCTCTTTTATAAAAAATAAATAAGATAGATAGGAATTTTTTTCCAATTGGTAGGTTTTTTATTTTTAATCTATAGTTTACTGAAGGACCATAAATCAAGCCTTACATTAAGGCTTTTGATAAATTTCACCCTCAAAAAAGATTTTAAAGTTACCAGTGATACTTACCATTCTTACTTGCAATGAAAGTACTAGTTAAAAACAATTGTCAAAATAGAAGAATCCTCTTTAGGCTTAATCTATTTTTGAAAGTTTTATGTCTTTTTAAATAAGTAGTATATGTTTAAAGATGATATTACTTACAGGATTGGATTCATCAATCACCAAAGGTTTTAAGATATCTTCTTGACCATAGAATTCATTAGGTCTTTGGATGAGTAATTTTTTTTTCTTTTTTTACTTCATTTCTATTTAAAGATGAAAAAACACAATATTTCAATGAATAATTCACAAGGTATCAGATTGATCAACATTGATCTTTAGTAAATGGTTGGTAGGTGTAGAAAATTTAGATCGATTATCCAGTAATCTGTACAGTTTTAAGAAATTTTTTTTAGAACTAATTGGATCTTAGACTAGTTTTCTTTTTCTTTTAATAGGTGACTAGGTCACAAGGTGAAATCTCTATAAAGGAACTTTTCTATTGTAATATTTTATTTTCTCAAATGTTTCTTATGTATTCTAGAAGAACTTTGTTTCCTTCATATTATGTAAGAACCTCTCAATAAAGTTTTGACTCAGCCAGCATTTTTTTTTAAAAAAAAAAAAAAAATTAAATTATTAAATAAATTAATGGAATTAAAATCAATTTGGCTTGATCCTATACAGTATATAATAAATATATTTGATAACTATTATAATCCTTTAATATGAATTTGAATTTGATTTGATGATTTATGAATCAATTTATCAAACAAATAATGAGTTATTCCATTAAAAAAATTGATCCGTTTTAAGGAGCTTAGATCTATACACGATTAAAATCACATAGTGTCTTGTACTGTAATATTCTATAAATAGATATTCATTGTTTTATCTAATAGTTGATTACTAGTTTTTTTCTTTTTTTTACAAATCGATTAATTTTAGGAATTTTAAACATTATATAGCTTTTTATAGACAGTATATCATAATATTTATTAATAATATTAATATTTATTTATTATTTGTTTGTGTGTATAACAGGTGATCTGGGCCGAGTGATTGTAAGATCTACGATCACGCTGTGGGCCGAAAGCAAACCAAAAAAAATATATATATATATACTGTATACATACTGTATATAATTTTTTTTTTTTTTCGATGCTTCCACCGAATTTTCAAATCACGCTGTTTCCCGATAAAAAGATAGAGAAATTTCGGGATTCGGTGATTCGTCAAATAGAAGCATTGGAACGTAGATCGTTTCCGAAAAATGAAGTTATGGCGATCAAAGAAGAAATGTCCAAAAGAGTCAATAAGTTATTGATCGCTTATTATGAATTGGAGCAAAAGGAAAAAATAGAGGGACCTGTGAAGCATAATGGTCAAAGGGAATCAAGAATTCATCACGGTGAAGAAGCTGAAATCAGAATTATAGCATATCTGATATATTCTCATGTCTCATCAAAGACCTTACCGCTGACGAAAGTTTTAAAGTTGTGTGTTCATCCGTCGTACCGGAGAAATGGATTAGGAAGAATGTTGTTAGAATGGGTTTTCGAAAAGACCGGCGTGCCCAAGAAGAGTAAAGCGAATTTACACGTGGACAAAACGCGAGAAGGTGCCGTGAATTTATATCAAAAGGTTGGATTCAAGGTCGTGGAACAAGTGATTGATTATTATGAAGTTGGAAGAGATGCGTTGTTGATGGAATATGAAGAGTCATTTTAGTGATAGCGGGGGAAGAAGTGCTAGGCATCGTCAAGCATCTTGGATTGATTTGACCAGACAGCGAAGGCCGAATCAAAGGTAAATCAACGTAAGGCATCTGACACCATGCCAAGAAATGGGAGAGGGTATGGTAAAAGTGGTGAGCAAATGAGCGTGGTGTTATATGTCTGCTCTCCTTGCCAATCAATGCATTCCAATTTTCATCCCGAAATCCAAAATTTAATTGACTGCATTATTATTATGTTTACTATGATGTACTGTATAACGGTTACAAGACAAGGGAATTAATTCATTATTAACTCCTTCTTTTGTCATTTTAATGAGTAGATGTTCGAAAGACATTGATTAAAAATTATTTCTATTTTGCGTGATGTTCAAAGAAATTAAAAATTCGTACAATGAGAAACAAAAATTAATGTAAAGCGAATGGCTAAAACTACAATTTTGCCCTGGGAATGCTGCTTAGTATACTGTCCAACTTTGTGGCCAACATCATATTACCCTCGACCTTAATTTTTCCTGACATAAATGCCTTTTGACCTGATATGAGCAAGCATCGTCAAAAACAAAATCATCAATTTAATGTTCGGTAAAAATCTTGAATGGACAACAGTGCATTCATTAGTCGCACTAATTACCGTTTAGTTTCCCAGAGGCCAGTTGAACAAAGGTGTCATCCGACAGATTAATGGAGATGTCAGGTTCCGCCGAACCTTTTCCGGATTGAATGACTCCCTTCTTCAAATCTATGGTCCAGATCTGAGTCTTTCCTTCTTCATTTTTTACATTAAATTCATAGATCGCATTTATCTAGCAAGAGAACAATACTCAGAAACGTTGAAAGAAGCATAGGTTGACAATGTTTTATTTCCTAAAAGAATACCTTCTTGATGATCTCTTTTTTCTTTGTTTCGTTGTCGGTGATATTGATCTTTAGCTGTTCGAAAACTTCGGATGATTTGAAGCCGGTCACTTTAACAGACATTTCTCGATTTCTGTGATGAATCAGAAACAATGAGTCGCAATCCTTTTTATAAGTAAATTCACTCGTTGCGCCATCATCTTAATAATTTGATAATCAATAAATTATCTTAGATGTAATCATATTATTGGCAAGTGAAATTGGTCATGGGATAGTCCGATCTGAGACTTTTTTGGTCAGAGATTTAATTAAGCATCTTATAGTTATCAATCGAAATTACTCGTCGATATTTTTGGGCATGTGGATATATAATAATGACCATAATACTGTATATTTGATTTTGATAGGCTTACATTGCATCAAAGAAATTACATTATATTCTAAAGTGGTATGTAACCATTCTCGAGGATAACATAACACAATAGTTTTTGATCCATTGCACAGAAAGAAAATGGAGGATGATGCCGGTGGTCGTGTATTTTGTGTAAGCGAATTTTATGCTTTGCCACACGTGAAGTCCGATCGTTACTCGATTAATTAGCGTTCCACTCCATTCGATGACGTGACCAATACACTTGACCCGATAGTAGCACAAGTAGGGGAAGTTCGAGATTGCCATGTTGCTGTCTTCCAGCAAATGCATACAGCGGACATGTATCGAAAAAAAAAAAAAATAATGTATTACCACATCTTCAATTTTCACGCATCGTCGTTCGTCGAGAGAGAAACGTTGTATAGTATGCCCAGATTAGTTTAATTAAATTCATTTGTTAGATAAGGAATAATGTCATTCTTGATAGCAATACAGTGGATATAATGAATGATAATAGAACAAAGAACTGTGTATCGGATTTCTTACATGAACTTTTTTGGGTAATTTGCGTACGTACGGCACGCACTCATTGTTCGTGCCACCATATCACGTGCCATTAACATATGTCAAGCTAATAAAAAAAAAAAAAAAAGGGTTTCTTCCTTCTTACTATTGACCTCTCCTTTGAAAGCTGACTAGCATTTCTGATTTTACTTTTTGTTTTCTATCACCCTCAAACACCAGGCTTCGCTACATTTTTTTTTTTTCTGCCGCTGCCTATATAGCCCATATTGTCAAACGTTTGGCAAAAGATGTCTAGCGCTGCGAACATCTTGTTGAAACAATTCAAAGGCAAGTTTCGTTCATAAATGTTTTTGCCTTCGCCTTCATCGCAACAATAGGGAATTCACCGTTCAAGACTTGGATCTCAATATTGGCGGTGTCTAACCAACATGCTTACAATTACAGAACTCACGAGCAATCCTGTGCCTGGATTCACGGTCGCTTTGCAAGATGACAGTAACGTATTCGAGTGGTAAATGAAAAAAAAAAAAAAAAAAAAAAAAGAAAAACTCTCGCCTACTTTCATCAGCTCAAAGGGTTATCCTCGATTATTTCTCTAAATTTTTGCTTGTCTCTTAATAGGGATGTTGGTATTATCGGTGCTCCAAATACGATTTACGAAGGTGGCTATTTCAAGGTACGATCGAACCACGTGATTAAATAGTAGATAAAAACAGAATGGAATGTCGTCAAGATAACCCTTCTCGATCCTTGAACGCTAGGCTACACTCAAGTTTCCAAATGATTATCCCTTCAATCCGCCGACCTTCAAGTTCAACAATGAATTCTTTCATCCCAATGGTATGAAATTGTTGAAATGAATAAAATCCCAATTTTTCCTTTTATCTCATTATGAAATTTGATTTGAATAGTCTACATGGATGGGCGACTCTGTATATCCATTCTTCATCCCCCCGGTGACGATCCCACTAGTGGTGAAACAGCGGAGGTAGGTTTGAAATAAGTGATTATAATTACGTCCTTGAAATCATATATATATATATGTATATCTTTTTTTTTTTTTTTTGATATTCTGAAGGAACGTTGGAATCCCACTCAGAGCGTCGAGAGTTCGTATTATGACTTCTAAATATTATCATCCATGATTAACCTTGAATTCGATAATTATTAAAGATCACTCATTATATGCATGAATGTAGGCATTTTGATTAGCATCGTGAGTCTCATGGGCGATCCAAATTGCTCCAGTCCTGCCAATGTGGTATGTATTCTTTCGTTCACGCCTCATCAATACAATGAGCCATTTTGACTAATGATCATGTGATTTCTAATTGGTTTGTAGGACGCTGGCGTAAGTTTGTAATGTAAACCGTATCATTCGATTCATGAGAATTAAATGTCACTTTTTTATCGGCAGGTTATGTATCGCAAGGACCGAGACTCTTACAATAAGATTGTTCGATGTAAGTGTGATGCTACTCAACATGCGAATATGATTGCATTTAGAAATTCCGGTAATTAACGAATTTATTTCTTTATCCCTTTTTTAAAATAGCTCAAGTCGAAGCGTCCAAGAAAGACATTCCCGAAGGGTTGAAGATACCTACTAGCAGTATGCATTTCTTTCGTGGTGAAATATTCACTTGTTGAAATATTGTTCTAAAAAAAAATCTTTTTTTTTTTTTTTTTGTTTCCACAGCTGATGATTTCGTCGTTCAGAAACGTCCGAGCGACGACGAGCAAGACGAAAATTTCTGGTATGCTTCGGATGATGATGAGGATATCGATGAGGATATGGAAGGTTACGTAACGTCTGAAGAGGAGGATGATGAGGACGATTGACCACGATAACATTTATTTCACTTAATTTGACGATTTCCATTTTTAGAATAATTTTAATGCTTGGAACTAAAGCGATGTGAAAATTCATGCCCATATCATTAAAGAACATTTATACATTTTCTTTATTTCTCTTTCGCATTTTTCTTTTTCCATATTGTATCATAAATTCTATTGTAAATTGCTGTTCCTTCCCTTTTTTTTCTTTTTAAATTCATGGACATCTAGAAATAAAGATCGGGATTCTCATTTTAACATTTTTTATTAGATGTCAATAAAGAAAGACAAGATTTTTGTCTACTAGATAAGTAGATTATGCTTTTATGTGCGCAGCCACTCTCGCAACATAAGAATAATAAATAAGACTATTAAAATTTTTATATTTGCCAAGATTCGTTGTTGGTTCTTTTGGTGTGAGAAAAAAAAAAAAAAAGAAAAAAAAACCCTTTATTACTTTCAAATCATTCTTACTATTGAAAATTATTCTTGATGCTTTTCACGGCGTCTGTAATAGAAATTAAAGAAAATTTAATGATCGATCGTTCATCAAGATACGTTGTTATGCAATAACGAAAGCACATGCCTATCACGTTCTTCGGCAATGGTGAGTTTGACGCCCTTGCCCTTAGGTAATGAAATCCAAGGTTTGCTACCCTGACCAATCATGAAGACGTTGGTGAGACGAGTGGCAAATGTCCTTTCACGAGCATCCTTAACGTGGACAATATCTAAATGCATATAAGTGAATGTCATTCGTCTGTCGATTTCGAGTTGCGCGAGATGATCTAAATCATCGTATCGCAAGGAAATGACTCACCGAAACCGCCATGATGCCGTTCCCGCTTGGTGATTACACCAACACGTCCCTAATCAGTATTAAACGAATTTGTAAGTAGCACAATATTCTACTATTCTAATATTCCGGGCGATTAACCACATAGAGAGGCACCACAAAAATCACTTACCATATTGCGCCCACCGGTGATCATGACAACGTTCCCGGCTATAAATATGACACAACCATCAACATTTCGAATCTTCCTAGATCGACTCATGCATATGAAATACACTTACCTTCAAAATTGATGAAATCGGTAATTTTACCAGTCATTAGATCAATTTTAATCGTGTCATTGACTTTGATGAGAGGGTCAGGGTATCGAATTGTACGACCATCATGGGTCACGATATATGGAATTTTCTTGGCACCAACTTGCATTCTTTTGACCTTCGCCAACTTGTACGTTGCTTCTTCTGCAGTAATTCTGTGAATTGTGAACCGACCCTTAGTATCGTAGATAAGTCGATAGTTCTCCCCGATGCTCTCGATGGTGATGACATCTTTGATGCAACAGTTGCGAAAGAAAGTTCAGTGACGGAAAATCGTAAAAAATTTAAAGGAGACAAATCTCATACCCATGAATCCAGCGGGGTATGTATTGTCGGTTCGAACTTTGTGATCGACTTTTACTAGGCGTTGCATCAAAATGTTTGTGACTTCCTTTCCGGTGAGGGCATATTTGAGACGATTTCTCAAGAAGATAACGAGAGGAAGACACTCGCGTAACTTATGAGGACCGGGTGAAGGTCGAGGGGCCTGAATGTGCAGTGAAAATATTTATTTTGTCGTTTCAATCTTTTTTTTTTTCTAAATCACAAACCTCTAATTCCTTTCGACACATACATAAGTTCCCGTGAGTTTATCCAGCATCCAATGTTTTGGCGCATTAAGCCGTTTCAAGTGTTTCCTTGGTCCACGAGCCTGCCCAAAAAAAAAAAAAATGAAAATCTTAGTCATGACGCACACACGTACTCTCTCTACTCCACTCTTTAAGGCAGCGATTCATTGATCAAACTTGGAATTGTCCAAGTGATGGGGAAAAAGTTTTTAGGCATCAATCGGTTGCTTACTACTTTCAAAAGATATATGGACAGATGGCAGCGCAAAAGTGACGAGACTTAAAGGAAAAAAAAAAAAAAAAAAAAAAAGAAGAAATACGAAGATTATGTGAAAATATCCCGGCCACAACTGAAGCAAAGATTATCGGGAAGCATCTCTCGCATCATCAACAACATCATCTCCGACTGTTACTGAATTCATTTTAACATACCATCGTTAGCCACTTTTCTCTTTCTTATTTTTAAAGCCAACTGGCGAAAAGGAAGAACAGATTGACAAGTTCAAAAAAATTTTTATAATGCATGCTGATGACGTAGGCTCGTGTAACATAGATGGATCAAGCTTACGTATGTGTCTATGTATCTCGCATACGTAACTTCTCGATTTACATACATACACTTGATTCACTTTAGAAAAAAATCTTAATCTCCTTTTTTTTTTCTGAAATGGTTCGAGAAACAATGAAGACCGACACACCCTCCGAAGACACCCCCGGCAAAGATAAGTCAAAAACGAAAGAAGATAATGGTGTCAAAACAGATGACGAAAAGGATAAAAAGGACGAGGTCGAAGAATTGGTAGGCTTTTTGTACCAATGGTCTTCCAAAGGCGACGCTCTAAGTTTCACACCGCATTGATGGTTCTATTTGAGGTTACAAACGTGTCTGGAACTCGAAAGCGCGTGTTACAACAATACATGGATCGTCGTCGAAGGAAAAGTCTTTTGGAACCGAGACATCTATAGTCTGAATATGCATTGATATCATTCTTTCACGTTTGCAGTCAGAAGAAGACCTCCAGTTGAAAAACGAATTGGAAATGTTGGTCGAAAGATTGAAGGTAGCTTCTGTTCGGGATGCGTCGGTTTCGTCATGTTTATGAAGTGACCGATTTTGCCGTTTTTCGCAGGAAGGAAATGTTGACCTTCACAAACCGGCATTGGAGAGCCTTCGGACCTTGATTCGAACGTCCACCAGTTCCATGACCTCTGTTCCGAAGCCACTAAAGTTCCTGAGACCGCACTACACCGTCATGACCGAGGTCTATGAAAACTGGTCGCCATCCGATAACAAGGTAATTTGCGACCTCTGAATTTGTTTGTGCACGAATTGTTTCACCGGTTGCCTCGGGAAATCAACGACTTACTCATGTGTTACCCTCAGTTATTCTTGGCTGACATCCTATCCGTCCTGGCGATGACCTATGATGAGGGAAAGCGAGATTCCTTGAAGTTTCGACTTCGTGGATCACGTGAGGATCCCGGGTCATGGGGTCACGAGTATGTCAGGTAAGGAATCGTTATTCGTGATTGTCAGTGTTCACGGAATTGACGTGTGATCTCCCGTATCAAAGGCATCTTTCTACTGAGATTGGACAGGAGTATCTCTATCGTCAGGAAAATGAGATGAGTTCCGATGATCTCATGGCGCTTGGATTGGAGATCGTCCCATTCTTTTTGAAACATAACGCCGAGGCCGATGCCGTCGATTTGTTACTCGAGTTAGAAGCAATCGATAAACTACCGCAGTTCGTGGACAAGGACACTTATGCACGTGTTTGCCTGTACATGGTCAGGTATGAGAACTCGATCGTCGCTCATAACACCTCCCCGCTTGATCCATGTGCAAAATTTTTATGAGAAACTTGTGTCCAACAGTTGTGTGAATTTATTGGTGCCCCCCGATGACATTGCTTTTTTGCGCACGGCCCACGAAATTTATCGACAACAAAACAAGTTTACCGAGGCTGTGACATTAGCGATACGTCTCGGTGATCAGGATTTAATTGGAGAGGACTTTAATGCGGCCGGCGAGCTGGACGTGTAAGTTTCCTTTCTGATGACGCGTTTCAAGGTGAACAATGCGTTCCTCTAAAATATCACTTTAATCTTAAAGACTCTTGCAAAAGCAACTTGCTTTTCAACTGGCACGACAGCGAATATCTTTGCCCATCGAGGACGAGGAAATTCAAGAAATATTGAATAACACCAATCTGACCAAGCATTTTATCGCTCTTGCTAAAGAGCTGGACGTCCTTGAACCCAAGGTTCCCGAAGATATTTACAAAAGTCACTTGGAAAACATTCGTAGGATCAGTTCTACTCCCTACTTTTTCATGGATCTTTTATATTCATCTAACGACCTTACATCGTGCAGGACCCGGATTCACTAGCGGCAGTATTGATTCCTCACGTCAAAATCTTGCATCCACATTCGTGAATGCCTTTGTTAATGCCGGATTTATAAATGACAAGTTAATATCAGTTGAGGAAGGGAGTGAATGGATTCATAAGAATAAGGATTACGGTAAATACATCTAATCCTATATGCATGCACACATTCTTCCTTGGAGTTTAAGCGTTACCTTTGATTTTTAGGCATGCTGAGTGCGACCGCATCAATCGGCATGATCATGTTATGGGATCTAGATAGTCTTTCGCAACCCGATAAATACCTATATTCGAAGGATGACAATATCAAGGTATGATTCTTATTTGGAATTTAAAGTATGTAGAATAGTTTTTTTAATATCGTTTACGCTTGATTTCCAGGCTGGCGCGCTTCTTGCCGTCGGGCTTATGAATACCGGTGTTCGAAATGAAGATGACCCGGCCCTCGCGTTACTTTCGGACTACATTACCGACAAACAATCGATCACGAGAATTTGCGCCATAGTTGGGTATGTAGTTTTAAACGTACAGATACATACGTGGAATCTGTTTCGTTCCATAAATAACATTTTGATTGATAGCCTAGGTTTAGCATACGCTGGGTCCAATCGAGTGGATATTCAGGAATTATTGCTTCCGCTTGTTAGTGATATCGATTTAAACATGGATATAGCCTCGCTTGCGGCGTTATCCTTGGGAATGATCTTTGTTGGAAGTTGCAACGGAGATATTACAAGCACAATACTACAGACAATGATGGAACGGACTGAAGGCCAATTGAAGGAGACATGGGGCAGGTTTATGGGATTGGGCTTGGCCCTGCTTTACCTTGGTAAGTTGCGCAAACACGACGGTCCTCGCTCGATTTTAACTGATAGGTAATATGTTATAGGAAAGCAGGAAAACGCGGAGGCAACCCTGGAAACCTTAAAAGCCATTGATCATCCCATCAGCAAGCAAGTGGGTGTCTTGGTAGAAATTTGTTCGTACGCAGGTCTGCTTTACACGTTGTTTTCTTTTATGCGAGTCACGTGACAGCGCTATTCGTGGTAACTGTTCGCATATTAACACAGGAACCGGGAACGTGCTCAAAATACAGAACATGTTGCACATCTGCAACGACCATCTAGATAAGGAAAAGGAAGATGATTTACATCAGGCATTTGCTGTTCTGGGGGTGGCACTGATAGCCACCGGTGAAGACATTGGCGCCGAAATGTCATTAAGAACGTTCAACCACTTGGTGAGTTAATGCACACTCTTTTTTTAAAAAAAAAAATTTTCGTTGCAGTCATCTTTTCGAATATCACTCTCGTTGTAATTACGAATCTCGCGCATGAATTTCTTTTTGTGTTTTTTTTTTTTTTTTAGATGCATTATGGAGAACCCGTAATTCGCCAGGCTGTTCCTTTAGCGCTAGGTCTGCTTTGTGCCTCTAACCCGATTCTGAGCGTCTTAGAGACACTCAGCAAGTATTCTCACGACAACGACCCGGATGTCGCGATCAATGCGATATTTGCCATGGGTCTTGTCGGAGCCGGCACAAATAACGCAAGAATGGCCCAGTTATTAAGGCAGTTGGCTTCATATTATCACAAGGAGCCTAATTGCTTATTCATGGTCCGAATTGCACAGGTAAAATGAATTGTGTGTGCCGGAGGATAATATTTATGTTAACGGCTAAACCAATTAAACCTAAAACTCTCAGGGATTACTACACATGGGTAAAGGTACGATATCAATAAACCCCTATTATTCCGACCGACAATTGATGTCACCAGTCGCGATGGCCGGACTCTTGACCACCCTTGTTGCCTTCACCGATACCAAGACACGTGAGTCATCATCATTTTATTTGATTATGATTGTTTAAACGTTCTTTTATTAATAAGCACTCTTTTTTTTTTTTAGTTATACTGGGAAAATATCACTGGTTCTTATATTATCTGGCCGCTGCAATGTATCCCAGATTTTTGATCACCCTTGACGAGAGCCTGAAGAGTTTGCCCGTTACCGTGCGCGTGGGACAGGTAAGATATTCAATTGGCGGGATGCTCTGTTAATGTTTTCACGTGACCTCTAACTATTCCCAAACTATTCACGTGTCTCAAGGCGGTCGATGTTGTTGGGCAGGCAGGGCGACCAAAAACGATCACAGGGTTCCAAACGCATTCAACACCAGTATTGCTAGCGCATTCTGAACGCGCAGAGTTGGCTACTGAAGAGTGTATCCTTTGTTATTATGATCATTTTCGGTGGAGTGAAATGTTGTATTTTCCTTTGATTATTATGTTCTTAACACATTTGACAAACAGATGTCTCCTTGTCTCACGTTTTGGAAGGTTTCGTTTTGCTTAGAAAAAATCCCGACTTTATGGAAGAAGACAAAGATTGATAAATAATTGTATAAAGTTAGTTTTCAATGTTGAGATTTAGAGGTTTAAAATATTTGATAAAATCATATCTCACTTTAAATAATTTACGAACCTGTATGCGATGATGGGAATATGCACGTGACAGTGGTCTGATCTGATCCTTTTTCAAAGCAAAAAAGTATTCAACCAATCAAATGAGCCATCAATGCTAAAAAATTTTTAAATAAAAAAACTGTTAATGTAAATTTGACACGACAAAGTTGTTGCCATGAGGGAATTACCACAGAAAGAATCTGCTCTTTTTAAACAGATTCTCGTAGGTTCCGCCCCATTCAATCTTGTTCTTAAAGTTGTTCTTACTTCTAAAGTATTTACACGGTAATTTCCGTTTTTCCAGAAATACTATGAATTCAAACAATATAAAAAAGGGTTGAAGGCCGCCGAGCAAATACTCAAAAAATTCCCTCAGCACGGTGGTACTTATTTCATTGTAACGGCCTGAGTGATGTGATAGTAGGTTGAATGCTTGAACACAGGATTTTTGGTAACCTGAATCCCTTTGTTAATTCAGAGACGTTGGCGATGAAGGGGTTATTTCTTAATCATATGGAAAAGAAAGAGGAAGCTCGCGAATTCGTACGCCAGGGTCTTCTATTCGATTTGAATAGTCATATTTGTAATTATATGTTAATGATTTGCTTATCTTGGCCATGTACAATTTGAAAAAGAAAGAAAAATGAAAAGAAAAAGAAAGTCATTGTTAAATAAATTTTCATTTGGATAGGCTGGCATGTATATGGATTGTTACATCGATCGGACAAAAACTATGGGGAAGCTTTAAAATGCTATACTCAAGCTCTAAAAATCGACAAGGTATAATAATGGCTTGCACCGTATCGAATGTGGCGGTCGACCAAAAAAAAAAAAAAAAACAAGAAAGAAACATACATATACACACATGTATATATCAAATTTTAAATTCTGCTAGGATAATGTGCAAATTCTTCAAGACTACTCTCTACTCCAAATTCAGATGAGAAACCACGAAGCTTTCAACGTAAGCCAAGATTTGTTTTATTTGGTTTTCATTGGTGAATCAATGTCTTTTGAAACATAAGAATTCGTGATAAATTCAAAGGATTCGCGACTTCATCTTCTGAATTTGAATTCGAAAAATCCGAGATATTGGATAGGACTTGCAATCTCATATCACTTGCTTGAGAACTACAAAACTGCCGAAAAAATTTTGAAATTGTACGAAGGAACATTGAAGGTATAAGACTAGTTGATATTTATTATCACGAAATGATCAACCGCTGCATGAAGACGAAATCTTTTCCCATAAAATCACAGGAAAAGCCTGGACCCATGAACTTTGAACACAGCGAGATGATGCTGTACCACAATCTCATCATAGAAGAGAGTGGCAATATTCAAGAGGCATTCGATCATCTGGAGTCCATCAAAAATGACACTTGTGATCGTCGGGCTTGGAAGGAAAAGAGGGGTACGGTTTCTCAAACGTTTCTAGCAACAACAATGTGTCGGGAGTCTCAGGTTTATTAATTTCACTCTTGATCTCAGCCCAGTTTCTATTGAAACTCAATAGGCTCGAAGAGGCCGAGAAAGCCTACGAGGAATTGATCGAAAATAACCCCGACTGCTATAATTATTATGAGGGTTTACAGTTGTCAAAAGGAATCAACACTCGTATGTATGTCGTTTTGATAAAATGCCATCGACACGATTTTCAATGAGGTCTTGTTGAGCTCAGGTCTGTCTCCCATCACGCAGACGATTTAACCTCCGAACAAGAAGAGAAGCTTGTCTCCATGTATAAAGATTTAGCCCAAAAGTATCCAAAATCGAATACGATCAAGTTCTTTCCGTTGCTGCATATCACCGGTCGGTCGACTCAGAATTTTCTTCGCAACCTCATTCCCCTTGTATCAAATTTTTTCGTTATTGAAATCTTGACTTTCGCTTAAAGGTGAGGGTTTCAGAGTCGCGGTCGATAACTATATGCGTGCAGCGCTTAGAAAAGGTATTCCCTCGCTGTTCGTGAATGTCAAGAAGCTCTACAAAGACCCTCAAAAAGAAATCATCATTGAGCGATTGGTTGAAGAGTATCTCCAGAATCTAAAAAATCATGGCACCTTCGCCCAGAACGAAGGTACCGACAATGACTTTATGGAACCACCCACCGCCTATCTGTGGACGCTTTACCTGCTCTCTCAACATTATGATTACAAACGCGATACCGCCAAGGCCCTCGAATTGATCAACGAAGCAATCGAACACACACCAACATTGGTGGAACTGTACATGACCAAAGGTCGAATTCTAAAGGTTTGAGTTTTTGCCAGCTATTATGTGTAAAATTCACAAATCTTGAAAACCGTTTTTTAATATGTTGACTGTATCGCACAGCACGGCGGTAATCTTCCAGAGGCCGTGAAAACGATGAACGAGGCCCGTGAATTAGATCTTCAGGACAGATTTATCAATTCAAAGTGCTCAAAATATATGCTCAGAAATGGTCAAGACACTGACGCCGAAAAGACGATCGGGCTGTTCACCAGGGTCTGTGTTTTCTTAATTTACCGAAATTCCCTGAACAGGTTTTCTGACGTCATTTTCTTTTGTAGGGCGATGCTCCTGACCCTATAACAGATCTGGTAGACATGCAATGCATGTGGTTTGCCCTCGAAGAAGCGGGATGCTATGTGAAACAAAATAAATTGGGCAAAGCCCTTAAACGTCTCCATCAGATTGAGAAGGTACCATCGCGCGCTTTGAGTTGGTTCGGTTACTTCCTGTGAGTACTAACCCGGATGTCGATGACGACGATTACAGCATTTCGCCGACATAACCGACGATCAGTTCGACTTTCATACATATTGCTTACGCAAGGTTACGCTCCGGGCATATTTGAGGTAGGCATTTGGCACATTTCGGTCTAAAATTTTCGCGAAAATTCGCGCTAACCTATCATTCCGATTGACAGTATGTTACGACTAGAAGATCAGTTGCGTTCGCATCCGTATTACTTGCGAGCCGCACAGGAAGCCATCAAGGTAATCAACTTTCTATCACATTGAATCTCCTCCTTTTTTTTTTTTTATCTGTAATGTTCACAGTTGAACGCTTAGATATATGTAAAACTGCATGACAACCCTGAAATAGCCGTTCTCTCCGAGAAAGAACAAGATTATGGTAGGCGGGAACCTTGAAGTTTAATTGTGATCTCGGTCAATATCTAAAACCTCTTCATCACTCAGCAAACATGACCGAGGGAGAAAGAAAAAAAGCAAAAAATAAGGCAAAAAAAAGCTGCGCTAAAGAAGCAGAAAGAGGACGACGAAAAAAAAAGGTATTCGAGCGTCATCATGGTTCTTTTTTTTTTTTCTTGGTTAACCAATTTGATTGGTTAATTCTCATGCTTCGCAAAACAGAAAAAACCAAAGATGATCAGACTAAAAAGAAGGCTGAAAAGCCACAAGATGATGATCCCGACGGTGAAAAACTTCTCAAGGTTCAGCTATACTCTTCCATAATCCTTTATTGAAATTGCGTGGAACGTTGAAATAACTGAACTCATTCTTCACAGACAGATGATCCTTTAGGGGAAGCTTTCAAATTTTTGCTGCCTTTGCAAGAATTATCGTCGAAAAGAATAGAGACACATTTATTTGGATTTGAAATTTACCTTCGAAAGAGTATGTTTTGCTTTCTCGTGATATTATGTAGGGTGAATTTGACATGGCAACTAACCTCTCTTTGTACTATTTGTCATCCGAACTCAAGAGAAATATTTGCTTGCACTTCGAACCCTCTTGCAAGCACACAAAATTGACAAAAACGACGCGACCTTACACAACAACATTATACGGTTCAAACTGGATGGTAGTATAACCTTTGTTTGGCTGTGATTTTTTGATAGAAAAGAAATTGCTTTTATTGATCAAGCTCATCATAATGTAAAGTCGCGTCCAACGAAAAGGAAATTCATCAAACCATAACCCACGTCATCTCCGAAGAGCTGGCGACAATATTACCCAAAGATGTGCCCTTGGTTAAATTTAATGAAGAATTTATAG
>CAJVPT010001969.1:0-19177 GCA_910592055.1 Acaulospora colombiana | reverse complement strand
CTGTCTGCAGTTAAAAAAAAAAAAAAAAAAAAAATTTATAATAAAAATATAGTAAGTGGACTCAAACTTTTGAAAATAATTGAAAATAAATTGTTAATCTATTTCTATCATATAATTCAGCATATAATTCAGCATAAATAAATTATCAATCAATTTCTACTATATAATTTGGCATTATTTGCCATATTTGCACTATTTTTACTATATATTTTGTTAAATTTTTTCTCAAAAAATTGTTAAACATTTGTCAAAATTTGTGCATTTGCTGAATTTTTAATTATATATTATATTTACAATTTAGAGAAATTACAGCTAAATATTTATGAGAATCTTGCTAATTTGAAGTTCTATATCTAAATGAAATAAATTGGTCAAAAATATTATAAATAGGGATTATGTATTCACATCTAACTGGATAAAATTCGATACTTCACAATTCAATATTCACATCATTTTTGGATCTGAAATAAAATCTATTTTCTACTGAATTAACTGGTTTGTACCACTGAATAAAGGCCAAATGATATTTAATAACATTATTCAGAAAGTTTACCAAATATATAAAGAAGAATTGAACTTGTTCCAGATATAAATCAATACTTCTATTGTGATTCATGAATCTAGCTAATATAAATGAGCCCTTAATATTTTGTGAAAACATAATATAATCAAATATTTTACTCCCAATTCAGCATCTATCATATTGATCTGCTCTATTCCAAATAATTATCAAATTTTCATCATCTTTTGTAAATGGTTTCCAAAAGTTCATGGTTTCATAAGATGTCTCATAGTATTTGACTAATAGATCTAATATTTTAGCAGATATCTCTAAATTTGGTTTTTTCGGGTACAAGAGTTCACCTGGAAAATGTTCAGATCTATTGATTATTGTTTCGTGAATATTATATATATTGTTTAAAAATCGATATAACTCGTTAGCTGAAAACTGATCTAGTTTAGAAATTGAGCCGATATTTGATCGATTATTTAAAATTTCAAACCTCTAGTTATTAGTATAGGACATAGTTAGATTAATAATTCACGATTATTCATCAATCTTCGTATTAATTTGGGTTCAATATTTCAGTGACTATTAGGCAATAAACCTAAATTAAAAATTCGTTAGAATTCTACTTCCGAATGTTAAGTTGTTTAAAACCTATCTAATATACCATTCATTTTCTCAAATAAAAAGTATCAAAATGCATACAATGGCCCATAATCATATGTGTATTCATATAAATATAACGAAAGATGAAGATTCAGAGTAATTTTTTCTTTTCCATATTTTCGTTCTATTAGTTTAATCATTGCGACTAATCTTTCGTGAGCCTTATTTAATAAATTTCGTCTTAAAATTCAGCATACTAAGATTTGTCAGATCTTGACAAAATTCATTAGAATTTTGTGATCCATATTTGAAAGATATTTCCATAGAACAATAGTTGCATATATTATAAAGAAATTTCTCCATTGATCAGCAGTAAAGTTTAAAAATCTTTCCTCACTATTTACTTTTCTCGGAATTCAGTCAATATCTGATAGTACTTGAAAATTTTCCATCATTGATTATATTTCATCCAATGAATTATTCATCAGTATCTCTTCTTCGATCCATATTTGTTTAACAAGCCATTTACTAATACTTAAGAAAAGACAGTGCATAGAATTGATAACTAAATGTCGAATTGGATCCAAATAAGATAGGTAAAGAAATTCAGACTATTTGATATAATTCTCACTGACAAAATATTTTTGTGCTGCATTCAAGTTACAGTGCCTCCATTCAATAAAATCTCATTTATGTGTTGCCAAATCTCTCGGTATAAACCATTCGTTTATATTCTTCATGCCATCAAAATTATAATGATTATTTTTATAATTGGCATTTTTCTTGTAACGATGACATAACACTAGTGCTAAATGTGTTCACACACTTTTCGTGCAACAGAAATATCGCACAAAATTAAAATTAAGGCCACCTGAATTATTTTTTCCTCTTCATTTTCGGCAGTTGAATCGAACTTTATTCCTTGCCATAGTTGCATTAATTTGTTAACAATTGAAAAAAGGTAATAGTTTATTTGGTGTAAACTTAATTTACTAGAACCTGGTAATATACCAAAAATCAGTATATTCTCGTGTTTAAATCATATTTCGCATGGCAAATTTGTGATAGCCACATATATAACTCCAGTACTGTGCACTTTATTATCGAATGATTGAAACCAGTCAATATTTAGCACCAATCTCAAATGCAAATTAGCTGTCTCTTTACTAAAAAATAATTCTGAGTTTTTATCTTTAAAAGTTTTCCAAATATTACCATCATAAATATCGCATAGAAGTTTGTCAATGCTTGATCGATCTACTTAATGCCAAAGATTAAATTTAAAATTCAGATTTTGATACATTTGCGACAATTGATACCGAATAGAAAAATATGGAAAAACTAAATAGGGCTGATTAATTACATTTCTATTTAATAATTCTGATTGTGTAGATAGTGAGGAATTGCAAGTTTTTCTTCGTTTTATTGCTGAATTGGAAAATTCAACATGAACACGCTTCATGACTGATAGTCGATTATTTTTTTAAAAACCAAGAGCATCATCCTGTCTGTACAATTTGCAGCATCTTTGACATACCACGAAACTAACGAACTGATTTGATAATTTAAGTTTATTGTTGGCAATATACAAAGACCCACAAAAGAGCTCAAATTCTTCACCACCAATTTCAATTAGCACCAATTTTATAAATTTTAGCAGTATATCTGTTGCACTATTTGATAAATTAAATCGAATTCTATAGTTTATAATCCACAACAAAATCCATATAAAACGACTATCTGAAAATTTGCTAGAATTTGGTAAAAATTCGTATTTTGGTACCAAATAATCTTCAAATATATTATCTATTTCTTCATCATCATCAACTTCAGATTCAATATTTTCAAAACTTGTATCATTCAATCTCAGATTTTGTTGATTGTTACTTAATGACATAATTCGACTTGATGAAATATTTCTTATTCTGTTCCGAAATGTGAATTCTTCATTTGTCGAATGTTCGTTTTTTGTTTTTCGATATCTATGCGAAAATTCTGTTCGCGAGTCAATAAATAATCTATTACATTTACTTCAGTTGCAAGTAATTTTCATTTTTTTGAAATTTTTTCTTAAACTTTAATTAAGTAAAACTGAAATTGAATGCTTTCTTGACATTTTGAAAATTGACAAATAGTAACATAAAGTGGTAAATTTGTGATTGATATATTAAATAGCTTCGAATTGTAATATAATACAAGCATAATATGACGAATAATATATAGTATAATATAGTATGTGACTTCAAATTGTAATATAATATAACGAATAATAGTATAATATTGTATGCAGCCCCGAATTGTATTAAAACAATATGAATAATTTTATTTAAATATCTCTTTAATTTAATTTTTTTTTCCGATACCTAAAATGTCGAACAAAAAAAATTAACTGGACGCACTTTTTACAGAGAACAGCTATCTTTACCTTCGCAACCTTCACAATCTTTCCTGCCATCGCAAACTTCCTTCACATTAACTGCATCAGAAGCGGCAATAGTTCGTTCAGTAACACCTGATGCCAAATATTCAATCCCTACTATGACTGCTGAATTGCTTAGGAGAAGGCCATCTATTGTATTGCCTGAAATATTGGCATTTGAAAAAGGTTAGAATTAAATTATTGCCAAATTATTAAAAATTACCTTTATTAACCAAACGATTTATTTAGAAAATAAAGAATTGCGCGTGCAGGTCGAAACACTAGAAAGAGAAAATACCGAATTTGTAAAACAATTAGACCTAATGAAATATATTAACAACAAGTTTTACAAAGAATCAGAACAGCAAAAAAATGAAATAAACAATTTAAAAAAGGAAATTGATCGGTTCAAATTTATGGAATTCGAACTTGATCCTATAGTTGTTATAGAATCTAGAGCAACCGATATATCAGAATCTGAAAGTTTGTCAAGTTTAGGAAAGCGTCGAAGAATTCAACCTAGAAGGAGTAGTAAAGAGGCAAAACTGGTAAAACTGGTTACCGAAGATAAGCCGAAACCAGAAGAAGCGAAAGCAGAAATGAAGGCTTTAATGAAAACCATTCTTGACGAATATAAACTAAGGATAGACGAAGTTTTTTCGAGTGATATAAATAAAAAAATATTACAAAAGTTGATACCCAAATTAATAAAATCCATGGTCCCACGTTTTAATCCCTCATGAAAGCAAATAAATGAATGGTTAGGTGCTTTACATTGCCATCAGAGAGGAAGATATCAGAAAGCAGAAACTGGAAAACTGAAAGCGGACAATTGTTGCTTATATGCAAATAGCCAGTTAAATGAAGTAAAAGTAATAATATTCTGTATTTATACCACCTTCAGGTATTAATTTTTAATGAATAATTAAAAAAAGGACACAAAGAATTAAAAGTGCACAGTCACTTGTTGAACGAAGGTCAAAGAAAGTTGCCAAATATCAGAATGAATTAACTGATGTAGTTAAAGAAACAAATGTACATTCACCTGAAGAAAGTGACACTGATCCAGGAAACCCTACTAAAAGAAGAATAAATATATATGATTACAGTTGGCATTCTGAAGAGGTATTTTTCAGCAAAATATTATATGCTGAATAATTACAATATTAATCATAATTACTTATAGTTAAAGGATTTGTTGATATATTTGGATGAACATTTGAAATCAATTCAAGCATTCCAACCGACTTGTAAATGATATTATAATGTTTCATATTTCTATGATGTGATGCCACCAGAAGACTTGCTGAATTGGGTATACAGTTTGGAAGAAACTTCGGAACGTGAACAAGAAAAAAAGACAAAAAAAGGAAAAAAAATCGGCAGATAAATCCAAAAGACGAAAAATTATTGAATATAAGAAATCATTAATATATTCAGAGGGTGAAGAACAAACTGGGGAAAGTGCACGAATGGATGAAATTTGGGGGACAGTTAGATTAGAAGAAAAAAGCGAAAAACCTCAGAAAACATTCAGCAAGGTAAAACCAATTGGGGCTAGTTTTAAAAAAGTCAAGCCGAGATCTTTAAAGGAAAAAGAAAAGCAAGTAGAAAAGAAGGAAGAGGAGAAAGAGGAAAAGGGAAATGACAAATAATTTAGTTAATTGAATTTGTAATTTTTTAATAAATTTCATGAAATTTGAATTTTTTGCTGCAATAATTTTTTTTTTCGCAATAATTTTTTTACCAAATTTTTTGTCACAGTAATTTTTTTGCCAAATTTTTTGCCACAGTATCAATTTTTTTGTTGAATTTTTTGCCGTAGTATCAATTTTTTTACTGAATTTTTTGTCATAGTACCAATTTTTTTGCCGAATTTTTTGCCGCAGTATCAATTTTTTGCTGAATTTTTTACCGCAAAATTTTTTTTTGCTACAATATTGCCAGATTTTGTGCTGAATTTTTTTTTCGCAGAATGCTGATATTTTTAATGTCGAATGGCAACAATCATAAATAATTTGTCAATATTTTTATTATTAATTTTTGTCAAATTCGACAGTCAAATGACATAATTTTGACTAATAATTGCTGGGATTCTTCATGCTCCAGGACAGTCTTAAACCTTGTAAGAAAATATGTTGTTTACATGCCTTGTCCCTATCCTCTCTTGTTGTGAAACAGACAACTATAAAGTTTTGTTTCTTTAATATGTAAGGGTTTTTGGGAGTATAGTATATTTTTACCTGAATACTATATAGAACTCTTGTTATCAAGCTGATATATGTTCTATTTGTATCTAACAGTCTAGCTAAGTTGATATTTCTCTCGATTAGGGTAATATTTATTTCTTTATCAGTCAACTCTGATTTAGTAAAGATGACTCTGGATGTTTCAGTATTTATAGATGTTGTCCATGCTTCTGTAGATCCTATTTAATGTATTTATGAAGCTTAAAATAGGCCTTGACCCTAGTCTTCATCTTGGCCTTATAGATATGGATATTTTGAACTATTTCATATCTCTTGAAATGTTCAGCTATATAACTTCTGAAAACCTTTTGACCTAGATCTATTAGGTTGACATGTCATATATCAAATCTATTTTCTTCTTTGAATTCCTAAAAGATTTTTTGTTTTTCTTTCTTTTAATTATATTGATAGAACATGGAGTATGAGGAGTTATTTGTTGAATAGTAAAATTATTCTCTTTATGGTTTATCTCTTCTATGTATTTTAGGATATCCTCTTCTTTTTATATTCAAAAGGTCAATTATTTGTTTCTATTGATAAATTCTTTTTTTAAGAGATGTCTTTCTCTTTGTGGTAGTTTCAGTGTATTGCTTAGATAGGCCTTGATTTCTTTTTCTATTTATCCTGGAATATTGGTCGTCATAACACTGAATCTATATATTCATTCTCTTCCTATAAAATATGGATTTATCAATGGGGCAAAATTCCTGTTTCTCGTATCATATGAGCTATAATCACTGATGTTGTTATCTTTTATTTTCTCTTGAAGCCTTTGTATTTCAGTCTCTTCTTGTTCATGAACATTGATTATTATAATTTCATTATTTATCATTAACTCAGTATCTACATGTTCTGTGATCTCTATCGATTGACTTTTTGGCTCTTGTGGATCACTTGTATTCTTGATAATTTCTATGAATTTGTCTTCTATATAGGGCTATAGAAGATTTTCTTCTTTTTTCTTTTCTTGTTGCCAGAGGTATAAGATATGTTGAGTAAGAATCCATTCCTTATGGAATATTACTTTGTCTATTTCTAGAATATTAGCAATAATATTATTTAGGATGGTAAAAGTCTCTGATGTAAAAGTTGTTTCTTCTTTTGGATCTCTTTTTTTTTGCCTTACTAACTGTTAGGATGCCCATAGTTCTGAGATTTCGTCGTGCTTTCTTGAAAACTTAATTAAGGTATTCAAGATATTCTTCTCTCTTTTATTTACTATATAAAGAATATGTTGTGTTCTATCCATGTTGGTTATGTCACATAATTATTGGATGAGTCACACTTCGCAGATTAACTCTGTTTATTTGTTTACTTATTCAGATAGTATTACTGGGGGTTTTCTAATCTATCTGTTATGCAGTAGATCAATTGTGTGGTAAACACAAGTTGTAGGTTATTTATTTATTTATTTGTTGATTTCAGTAACACATGTGCTGGGTCTATTAAAGGATAAACTGGATATAAGGAATGTGTTTTGTGATTAGCTAGAACATGTGTTGAGCTTGTTTATATGTTTAGAAACATGATATGTAATCTGTTGTTATATCTCTATTATTTAAAGAAATATATTCATATTTGCATTACATGCTAGTTATTTATATGTTGCTGATATATTGTTACTGATAATCTTTAGCTGTTACTCTTGAGTTCTTGACATTCTTTTGGACCTTGCAAATTTTGAGTTTTGATTGGTTTACCAGTTGAGATTACTATATTGTCAGGTTCCTTCTAATATCTAAAAAAGTAAAATCTGCACTGGCCTGATTAGAAGCTAGGGGAGTTGATGTTGGGTCCTTTGACCTTACTGTGATTCAGATTTATTTTTGTTTTCCCTTTCCTTCAAAAGTTGATGGATAAAATACTAATGTTATTATTATGTACTCTTCTCCTGATAATTTGTTTATAGAACTTTATATGTTACTCCAAGTAGGGTGATGTAGTTGTGTTTCTCTTTACTGTGTTTGCTGAACTTGGGTTGTATTATCCTTTTTCTCTAAACAATTACCAAAAAAGAAAATTTTTAGGAAAATAATGGATCAGCGGTTTGACTAATATAAGTACTATTCTACTCAAATAAATATATACTTTTATATTCTTTTGATTAATAAACAAATGGTTTGATTTGAATTATATTATATTATAATTTAGAATTATATACATATTCACTCTTTCCACTGATCCTCTGATCATATACAAAAAAGATGTTCGCAAGAAGTTTTATCCTTTTTTGCTAATAAAGTCTTTACACTTTCATTAAAACAACTTGAAACTTGTCTTCATATATCTCTCCTATCTTCCTTTACTTGTTTATAAACTCCTTTGAATAAAAACTTGAGCCTCTAGTGACTTAAAAAGACTCGAGTACATACTTCCTCTACTAAGGACAAGAAGGTTCTAGGAAGTAAAAGGACTGACAAGTGGAGTGTCACCTTACAGAGCTGTAAGCGACAAGATATAAAGATTTTGTTGGCAGAGGAAGGTTTATTTTCCACCTTCTCACATATTGTCTTATACCCTCTTAAAGTGTTTATTATTTTTCGCAGTTTTCTTGAGAGATTTTGCCTATCTCAGTTTGACCCTGAATTTTTGGTAGCACAACGTCACTTGGCATCAGATTGGTTGACATGAAACACATTAGTAGCTGAATATAAACAAGCTCCTATTAGTCACCTCACATATTTCGATGATGTCATTGATAATTGAAAGAAAAATTAAGGATACAAACTTCTCTACTCCTCCAAATGAAGTTTAACTGAAGCAAAGAAATCATAAGGCCATTAGGATGGGTCCTAAATTCCCTAGATGGTAAAAAGGTGATTATTTGTTCAAGCCAAGGCCTTCAACTTCTTATTATCCCGGTTAGGCAAAATATGTGAAGAAGGTTATTTCCTTATCCTGGTCAGACTGTAAGCCCGAAAAACAGAGGAATGTAAAATACTACCCTTTTTTAGGATTGAGAATGTATTTCCTCAGATGTTGAGTAATGATATCGCAATCAAGATGAACATCAGTAAAATTCCTTTAACTAGGCGTGGCTGCTGGAAAATATCAGGAGTTATCCAACAAGATTGAAAAGCCACATAAGAACCTAGGATTCACCGTTAGTCATCTTTTTCTACACAGGTGAATACAAAATCAAGATCAAAAGAAAAAAAGTGTTGAGCAAGACACTGGATCCAAGTAGGTAATAAGTACCTCAGACAGTTATAAGAAAATAATCAAGAGCACTGATGGATAAGTTCCTCAGATGGTCAAGAAGAAGAAGGATATCCCAGAAGGGTTGACTTCTAATGAGAAGAGATTTTTAGCTGAGATCCTTTGGAGGACATGGAGCATTTTAATTTTTTTTTTTTTTTCATTTTCATATATGTGCATTTACACATTTTTAGATATTCCCCTTTCCTTTTATTTTTCCTTTCCCCTTTCGTAGTTTCTTAAATTCAGTTCTTGGAGGATAATAAGCAGTAACAATCTGCTGGCAATGATGGATAAGTTAGAAGGGTCTTTACCCAAAACTTAGTCCAGAGTGAAATATTGTCTTCAAGGTTGCACTTAGAGGCCAAAGCTCTTTTGAGAATTGATGGCTATTGACAAGTGTGTCAGTACAAGCTTTTAGTTTAGCCATGATGCAATTGCCCTATGTATTGTTATCGATTTTCATATGATTAATAAACACACAGTACTGGCCTGACCAAGGGTTTAAAAAAAAAAAAAAAAAAAAAAAAACAAATGGTTTGATTTGACTATAAATAATACAAAAAAATAAAAAATAAAAAAAAATAAAATATTTAATACTTGTTTCATGGATTAAAGTTTATTTTAAAAAATTGATTAAAGTATATACTACAAATAAAATATTAATTATATAATTATTTAAGATTGAAAAAAAAATTTTTAAAAACAAAAGTGATAACATAATAAAAATATAAACTAACAAAACTTTAAGTTTATTTTTCTATTTAACATACTGTAACTTAATATTACTATAACATTTAATTATATATTATATTTTTGAAAACTATTATATTGATGATTTTTTATAAACAATTACTGTAGTTTTTGTTTCAAAAAAAGAATTGGTTATACAAAGACTTGCGAAACTCAATTGTTCTTTATTAAGTGTCATACCAAATATTAATTTTCCATTATGTTCCTATTCAATAAGGTGAAAATAATTGTTTCTTTTATTTAATTATAATTGGTTATTTGTGTAATAAGAAAAAAAAATTTTTTTCAAAGCTTTCACGGTCATTTCCACGGAGAAAATTATTATTTGAACCATGTAACATTAAAAAAATTAGCGGAACCTAACAGTTGGAACATATGTATCGACGCACACGCTTTAATAAAAGCATACGCTTTAAGCATCTTTATATTAGATCTCTCTGATTAACTTTTTTATGGAAAAATCAGAATAAAGAAAGTAATTTCGTACTAAAATGGGTTTTATAAAGAAATTGAGATTAAAAGAGTAATGATCTTGTTATAGTAATTTACTGTATATTTGTTATGCAAAAAATTACGAAAGCAAATTAATAAGAAAATTCCACCAAAAAAATAATTTCCACAGTTAGCTAAAAGGATACGATGGGTGTACTAAATATTCTAAATACTTTGTGATCAAATAATTTATAACAGTACCTTTCATTTATTATAACCAAATTAATACTGAGTATAAAAGAGACACTTACCAACCAGATTCTTTCATTTCGATGACAAAGGTAACAATAGAGAGGTAATCTACCCACGTACATTACCGTAACTTTCTTAACTGATGCTGTATATAGTAGATGAAACTGTCGCCTTTCCGAATCATGTGATTATTATATCTATGCAGTTACACGATTAGTATTAGTTGCTTTAATTATACTGTACATATTCTATTTATATATTTATACTAAAAAAAAATCGACCGATTGTCAAAAAAACTCATGCACTTACCAAGTTCTTTCTCACTCACATATTCATTCCTTTTATAAAATTTTTTTTTCTAAAAAAAAAAAAAAAAAAATTTCAAAGTTTTTTTTACTTCTCTGCTTTACATCTGCAGCCAACTCTTTTTATACTATATACATACATACATATATATATATATATGTATTTATCCCACTTGGAAAAAAAAACCATTTACTTATTCACACATTCTTCGTATATACACAATGAGCTTAGGTATTGATGATTCTGGAGTTTTTTCGAGGCTTCAACTGGCTAGAGCCCTCAAAGAAGATCCTGATAACCCTTCGGCGGACTCAGCGGAGAGCAGTGCAATCTTTTTACGCCAGCGAGCCAGGAAGTCGGGTGTACCCGCGGGACAATTTTATATACCACGTCCAACAAGTTTACTTACTCCTCCCATCCTGAGCACAACTGAACCACAAAATAATGAACCGCAACATCAGGAAGATAAGAGAAGTTCGACTAACGCAAACGCAAGGGGTAGTGTTATAACGCCCCTTAAAAACGAAGAAAGACGTGGCAGTTTGGGAAAACCAACTACTCTGTTGGATGTAAGAAAATCAATTCTGGACACTCGACAAAACATTCATAATATGGTGCCTTTCTCGACGGCTTCTAGTCAAAGAACTTCTCAATTGCTTCAACGTAAATCCCTTCCTGGTATGTATTGTAACACAACTAATTCAATTTGATCGGTTGACCAATTATATGAATTGAATTCGATCGATCGATCTTCACGTGAACATACCATATGCAACTTTTTGTCACTAATAAAATTCGTGAATTATTTTAGATTTATCATTAAACAAACAATCTCCCGGAGCCTCTAGATTAAGCACCGTGTCAACTAATAACTCTCGAAAAAACTCATTCTCTACGACTTCGTCAAGACCAACGTCATCGATCAACCAAGCATCCCGTCCAAATTCAACGTTTAGATCGAGCAAGTCTTTTATCCCTCAGGATTCTGAAGATAGTAGCTCTTCCTCTGATAATCGTCAAATATCATCTCCCAAATCATTAAAATCGAAATCGAAAAAGTTGGCATCATCGAAATCTCATAGATCCAAACATAAGAAGGTTGTAAGTGGTAATGGTGAATTGTCAAAGGAGGGACCATCAGGCGAACGATCAATTACAAATAAATCCTCAAACAATCATAATAATGTGTCAAAGGGAAAACTTGAAAAAGTCGATGAGGAAGACTCTGATGACAGTGAGGAAACTGATGAAGATGATGATGACGCAGATGACGACGAATCAGACTCGGAAGAAGATGATGTTCCCCTTGCTCTTAAGAATACACCGAAAATACAAGTTGCAGCTCCTAATGGAATTGTAAAAAAGGATGTTGAGGCTTGGCTTAATAATGGTATATAATAATCCCTTTCTTAAATTATTATTTTATAAATGTGTTCACAAGATTTTAAATTTCGATAGTCGCAACTCCTGAGTCAGACGTTAATACACGACACCGAAGACCCCCTTCTGGATATGCGCAAACTCCCCCGAGTCCTCTAGGACCCGGTTATAGATCTTCGCTTACTCAAGAACCCACTTTCTCTCCAGGAAATCATCGGCCGCGTTCTTCAACTGAAAACTTTCGTAAGTTTACCGTAATTATTAATGAAATTTAAATATATACATGTAGTAGACACTCGTAATCTTACTTAATATGATAGATCCACCGGAATCAAAGCATCGATCACAACCACGAAAGAGAGCTAACAGCGAATATGTGCCTAAAAGAAACAGTCACTTGCCGGAACCGCAATTCACGCCAATTGGTCGCATATCACCAAGTCCGCGACAGGATTCAGGATATTGGGCTCGAGATACCTTGGCAGCATTATCAGGGGACGTTCGCCATTTAAGTATAATGAATGATTCAAGTTCGAATTTTACCTCTAATAGTGGCTCTCAAAGGAGAAGTGATAGTGCAGGGAGTGTGAGACATCAACGGGAAAGTAGTGGATCATCATTATATGGCAGTCGACCACATTCACCTCAAGTTCCTTCACCAACATCACAGTACTCAAAGTCAAAAGATTCATTAAATTCTTCGAGCAACAGGCAAAGTTACTATATGATAAACGATAATGCTCATCGTCGAGGTAGTTCTGATAATGCTGCCAACAAGGTTTCTTACTACCAACAACCATCATCACCTCAACAGAAGCACAAAGTGCGTTAGACGCTGTGTAGATTGTATTATTTTCCCATAAATGAAAATTTTTTATTGGTTAAACATTTAAATTTTCTCTTCTCTATATCCTTTGTGTTGAATGACATTTATGTTCATCAATAGATTCTGAATTGAGAAATGATTTACTATTCTCTTTTTTTTTTTTTCGTTTTTTTTTTTTTTATTTCGTAGTAGCAAAGAACATTGGACAATGGTGTTTTTTTTTTTTTTTTGAACTATTGAAAGTTTTTTCCTGGACGATTAATCCAACATCAAGATTAGATTCTTCTCTCTAGATGCATAGATATTCATGACTTTTTTCTTCTTACGTGCTACTTTAAATAGGGAACCAATTTTTTTTTCACAGTCATTTCTAATAGTGAACACTTGGTTTTCCAAAGATTATACTTCAACCTTTGTTTAGGAATTACTTTACGTAAGAATCTATGGCAAAATTATGTATTATACAAGTAATAAATAAACTATATAATTGTAACTTTTTGGTTTTTTTAGACAAGTACTGTATAATAAATTTATTTGATATTTGATGTTTTAATATAATTGTTTAAATAAATTTTGATCATATTATTATTATTAAAATTAACAAGTTTATATTTTTAAAAAAAAATTTTTTTTTTTTTCAAAAAATTTATTTATTTTTATTTAATTCACAATCATATCGCAATGGCATGTCTTTATTGAGATATTGAGAAATACCTAAATATTTTACAGACTTTCACAAAGCAACTAACTCGTCATTATACATTATTAGTTAAAGGACTACATTACTTAAAAAATATGAGGAGTCCACTAAGCTAGTTCAGACTAAACAAAATTAAGTCTAAACTAGGTACTCTAAGTCAGATTTAGGGGACAATATTTTACTTTCCTAGTAGCTTGGCAATAGTACCTTTAAGTCAACTAGAATTATTGTCAACAGTATATCACTATGGATTATTCCAAAAAATGATGAATTGCTAAGTTGGCACTAGGAAAAAGGAAAAGGGGAATGTAAATCAAAGCCCTTCAAAAGGTTCTTGCTCCATTTCATAGTTTCCTCTCGAAAGGAGTTTGCCCAATTGGAATATTCTCTAAGTTTAATAACATTTGAGAAACTTAGCTATTCCTAAAAGTAACTTTAAGAAGAATGTTTGAGAAACTTATCCTTCTGCCAATATATAGATTCACTTATCGCTAGTGAAGCCAGCATCATATTAAGGAAGAGTTTGCCTAACCGGAATAAAAAAATCTTTTTAAGAACTTTGTCTGATTGGGATAGAAGCTTGAAGACCTTAGCTTTTGTCCAAGAAAGTCTTTTTATCACCTGAGAAACTTAATGAAAGATGAGAGTTGAATCTTCTTTTTATACCCGTCACTCATCTTTCAGTATTATAATTGTTTCCTGGAGGTTAAACATATATAATTAGAGGGGACACTTTTTCTAAAACTTTCTTTCCTATATCACCAATGATATATCGAGACACATTAATATGATCAATAAGAGCTTGTTTATATTTCAAAAATTGATGTGTTTTGTATCAGCCAATTACCTTTGATAAGGATTTGTACTATCAAAAATTTAGGGTCAAACTGAGATAGGCAAAATTTCTCAGAAAACCATAAAAACAATAACTCTAAAAAGCACACAAATAACTGGAAGGGGAAAAATAAGCCTTATATCATCAAAAACCTCTATATATCTTTTGCTTCAAAGGTTAAATAGACCTTCAGATATTTCACAATCAGTTCTTCTTCCTTTAAAAACTTTTTTATTATTGGTATCAAAGGTGTTGCTTGACTTTTCTTAGTCACTAGGAATTAAGTTTTTGAGTGAAGAGATTTATAAACAATAGAGAAAGGATAGAAATAACTCTTGAAGTCATATTTCAAGTTGTTTTAAGGAAAGTATTAAGACTTTATTAGTAAGGAAGTATAAAAAATTCTTGTGAACATCTTTTTTGTGTATAGTCAGAGGATCAGTGGAAAAAGTTTTTCAAAAGTTTATTTTCTATTTAATAATTGTTTTTTTTTTTTTTAACCTGCAATCATGCCATAATGGCATATCTTTATTAAGATATTGAAAAATACCTAAATATTTTACAGACTTTTACAAAGAGACTAACTTGTCATTGTATATTATTAGTTAAAAGACTACACTACTTAAAAAATATGAGAAGTCCACAAGCTAATTCGGACTAAACAAAACTAAATCTAAATTAAGTACTCTAAGTCAGATTTAAGGAACAATATTTCACTCTCCTAGTAGCTTGGCAATAGTATCTCTAAGTTAATTAGAGTTATTGTCAACAGTTTGTCACTATAGATTATCCCGAAAAATGATGAATTGCTAAAGTTGGCACTGGAGAAAGGGGAAGGGAAAATAAAATTCAAAGTCCTCCAAAAGATTCTTGCTTCATTTCACAGTTTTTTCTTGAAAGGGGTTTGTCTAATTGAGATATTCTTTAAGCTTTATGACATTTGAGGAACTTAACCATTTCTAAAAGTGACTTCAAGAATGTTTGAGAAACTTATTCTTCTACTGATATATAGATTCGTTTATTGCTAATGAGGTCAGCACCATATTATGGAAGAGTTTGCCTGATCAGGATAAAGAAATCTTTTCAAGAACTTTGCCTGACTAGGATAGAAACTTGGAGATCTCAGCTTTTGTCCAAGAAAGTCTTTTTAACACTTAAAGAACTTAATAAAAGATGGGAGTTGAATCTTCTATTCCTACTCGTCACTCACTTTTCAATATTATAATTGTTTCCTGGAAGTTGAACATATACAATTGGAGAGGACACTTTTTCTGAAACTTTCTTTCCTATATTACCAATGATGTATTGGGACATATGAGTGAACCAATAGGAGCTTGTTTACATTCTAAAAACTGATATATTTCATGTTAGCCAATCATCTTTAGTGAGGATTTGTGCTACCCAAAATTCAGGATCAAACTGAGGTAGGCAAAATTCTTCAGAAAACTATAAACATGGGAACTCTAAGAGGGCCAAAACAGTCAAAAAGGGAGAAAATAAGTCTTTATACTGCAGAAAACCTCTATAAACCTCTTGCTTCAAAGGTTAGAAAGATCTTCAGGTACTTCACAGTCAGTTTTTCTTCCTTTGAGAACCTTCTTGTCATTGGTATCAAAGATACCACTTGACTTTTCTTAATCCTTAAAAAGTCGAGTTTTTAAGTGAAGAGGTTTGTAAACAATAGGAGAAGAATAGAAGCGACTCTTGAAGTCATACTTCAAGTTGTTTTAAGGAAAGTGTTAAGACTTTATTAGCAAAGAAATATAAAAACTTCTTGTGAACATCTTTTTTGTGTATAATCAGAAGATTAGCAGAAAGAGTTTTTTTTTATTTATTAATTGTTTTTTATCTATATTATTAATTTTGAATAAGAAAAAACCAAGCTTTTACTCTTTTTTATTAATATAGAGAACTAATTTGCTTTTAGAAATAATTTAATTTTTTGTTAGCTTAATCTGATCTTTTAGAAGTTGTTTATCCTTTTGATATATTTATTTTACTATATTGTTTTTTTAAATTGGTTAAAATACTTTTTAGAAGATTTTATATACTTTTTGTTTTAGTTTTTCTCTAATCTTCTAAGTATTTATGATTTCTATTTTAATAATTTTATATTGTTTTCTTATTGCTTCTTGTTATTAAATATTTATTAACTCAATATCTTTCTTTTCTTATCTGACTATTATAATATTATTTAATTCATTTTTGATTTTTGAAACTATAGTGTCTTATGAAAATAAAAGTTGAATTTGTGAATTCATTGTATATTTGTAAGTCTAATACTCACTTCTTATTTATTTTTATTCTTTTATATCTGCTTTTGTACTAAAATTTTTTGTTTAATTTTAATATTTTATCTTTCAAGTTTAAATATATATTTAATACTTTAAGAAAGAGGCAACTCTTATAAAAAAATATATAGTTTGTATATATTATCTCTATTTTTTTATATCTTAAAGCAAATTATTATAAAGTTTTATTTTTTGAGTATATATAGATCTTTAGATATGTAGTATATACTAACTTGAGTATTATTAGAAAAAAACTCTTTTCACTGATCCTCTACCCACACACAAAAAAGATGTTCGCAAGAAATTATTTATTTTTTTTTGCTAATAAAGTCTTAATACTATCCTTAAACCAACTTAAAGTTTTATTTTAAGAGACACTTCCAAACCCTTCCTTTTGTTTATATTTGTTTTCAAACAAAAACTTGATTTCATGTGACCTAAAAAAGTCAAGGAATACTTTCTCTACCTACGGCAAGAAAGTTCTGAAAGAAAGAAGAACTAATAGTGTGATACTTAAAGCCTTTTATATTGAAGCATATCTATAGTGGTTTTCTGCAGTGGGAGGTGGCGAACATCAAGTCATATTTCAAAGTGTCTGCCCACTGTTTTTTTCTTCTTATAGTTACCCAAAAATTTTTTTTGGTTTTCTGGGGAATTTTGCCTACCTCAGTTTGATCCTGAATTTTAGGTGACACAATCCATTGCAAAATATGATTGATGGACTCGAAACATATTAGTAGTTGAATGTAAACAAGTACCTACTGGTCACCTCATGTGTTCCGATGATGTTATTGATGATAGAAAGAGAAATCAAGGTTATGAACTTCTCCACTTCTCCAAATAAAGTTTAACTGAAGCAAAGAAATCATAAGGCCATTAAAATGGGCACTAAATTCCCTAGGTGATGAAAGATAATTATTTGTTCAAGCCAAGATCTTTAACTTTTTATCATTCTGATCAGGCAAAGTACACGAAGGAGGTTATTTCCTTATCCCAGTCAGGCTGTAAGACCGAAAAGCAGAGAAATGTAAAACACTATCCTTCTCTAGGATTGAGAATGCATTTCCCCAGACATTGTGTAATGATATTATAATTGACGAGAATCTTTATACTTTGTAGACCCTCCTATAATTACAAAGCAAAAAGATAGTTGGGGAATCTGGCTTTTTGGGTAATGGAAGATATATTGTATATCAGTAAAATTCTTTTAACTAAGAGTGGTTGCTGGAAGATATTGGGAGTTACATAACAAGACTGAAAGGCCACATAAGAACCTGGGGTTCACCATTAGCCATTTTCTTCTGCACAGGTGGATATAAAATCAAGATCAAAAGAAAAAAAGTATTGAGCAAGACACTAGATCCGAGTAGATGATAAGTATCTCAGATGGTTATAAGAAAATAATCAAGAGCATGGATGGATAAGTTTTTCAGATGGTCAGGAAAAAGAAGGATATCCCAGAAGGGTTGATTTCTAATAAGAAGAGGTTTCTAGCCGAGGTTCTTTGAAGGATATGGAACAATTTTAAATTTCTTTTTTCATTTTCATGTAGTGCGTTTGCACATTTTTAGATACTCTCCTTTTCTTTTATTTTTCCTTTCCTCTTTTGTAGTTTCTCGAATTCAGTTTCTTGGAGGATAATAAGCAGTGACAACCTGTTAGCAATGATAGGTAAGTTAGGAGGGTCTTCACCCAAAACTTAGTTCAGAGTGAAATATTGTTCCCAAGATTACACTTAGAGGCTGAAGCTCTTTTGAGAATTGAAAGCCATTGACAAGTGTGTCAGTACGAGATTTTAGTTTAGCCATGATGCAATTGCCCTATGTATCTCAATCAGTTTTTTCAATAATTAATAAACATATAGTACTAGCCTGACCACGGGTTTAAAAAAAACCCAACTTGAGTATTATTTAAAACTTTGGCTATTAAATTAATATATGTTTTTTAGTATCTAAAAGTCTAATCAAATTATTATTTCCTTAATTAATATATTATTAATTTATCATTATTAAGTTTTAATTTAGAGAATATAACTCTTGATATTTTTGTATCAATTAAAGTTGTTCATTTTGCTTTTAAATTGAGATCAAGTTATTTTATATAAGCTTTTATCTAGATTTTTATATTTACTTATAAATACTAATATTTTAAACCTTTCTATATCTTTTTAGATATACAAATATAAAAAAAAAAAAAACTTTTTCCGCTAATCCCCATTTTTTTAGATAATTTCTTTTTTTGGTAATTTTTTGAAAAAAGAGAAGCCAGCTCAAAAAACAAGAGAAAACCAACATCAAAGACCATCCACTTACAAGAAACACTATAGAACCAACTATTTACAGTATAGGAACAGGTAAGTATCTAAAGACTTCTAACCTTTCTACACATAATTTTTCTTTTTTAGGAAGAACAACCAAAGATA